>PVJS01013105.1:0-42622 GCA_004027185.1 Glis glis | reverse complement strand
AGAGCAGATGCGCTTTCCCCGGAACGAGTCGCACACACGAGTCGCTTCTCCCTTTTTATCTAAGTCCGCACCTATCAGAATTCTGCTGCCTACATTCAGGGCAGGGCTTTCTCTTTAATCTGCTGTTACACACCCAAAATCACATAATCTTGGGTGTGTCATGATCAGGTCAAGTTGACAACTTAGATTAACTATCACACCCTGTCTCTGTCTGCTTGCTGCTATGGTGATGTTGATGGGTTCCAGGTGTTAAAGTCCAGGGACCTGTCTGTCACCTCTGTAATAGGAAGTAGGCTCTGAGGTGTGAGCAGAGCAGTTTGTGCCCTGTGCATTTTTAAACTTGAATGTGCGGGCTGTTCGGCGGTTCCGCCTGTCAGCTGTGATTAGTTTGTCCTTAGTGTCTGGCGGTCCTTCCTGGTGATTCGTCTATCTGGTCCAACCTCAGCAGTAAGGGTTTAGAGGAGTCAGCTGGTACACACAAGGGCAAATTGTGCCATATTCGATGGTTAAGGGTGAGTGAGGAGGAGCTGGAGTAAGGAACGCAAGAATAGGGTAAAGTAGAGAATAGAGTCAAGTAGAATAACAGATTGAGCGTGGTTAGGTAATATATAGTAAAGATTACAGATAGTGAAAATAAAGGGGAATTCTAGTTGCCAATGTAGAATATTTAGGTATAGTGATAGGAGATGGATTTAATTCAAAGCACTGGCAGACAGGTTTGCTAGGAGTCTGACAGACAAAACAGAACACAGACAATCTCTTGCATGTACACACGCAGGAGGAGAGGAAGAGAAAAAGAGAAAAAAATGAATGAAAAAGAACCCTAAGAATTGCTTAATCGGGAGTGAGTAAAGTTTCTTTGTTGGAAAGAGCTGTTTTCCTTGTGGCTTTGCATGTTTCCTTACCGGGTTTTTTTTTGTTTGTTGTTTGTTTGTTTGTTTCTTGATTTGAGGCTTGCTTAGAAGAGATGCCAAAGCTGTTCAAAAGCCTGCTCTGTCTCCTACTTTGCTAAGGAGGCCAATTAGGGAGGAGGTGCAGGGAGGGGCAGGCCTCTGCTGGTTGCTGGGAGGGAGCTCTTCTAGGCTGGGGTTTGGGGGTATGGCCCAGGGCGCTTACCCAGCATGCACTGGGTTCCTAGGCACCTACACTGCCAAAAAAAAAAAAGAAGAGAGAGACGGAGAGAAGGAGATAGGAAAGAGGAAAAAACTCGCAAAATGGGTTAAAAAAACCCCTACAAATACACAAGTACAGAGCAGCAGCAAAAAATAAAGAAACATGCAGAACAAAAAGGTGAAGAGAAATGAAAAATATATAAAACAACAATAATAAACAAACAAACAAAAAATCTTGGGTGTGCGTGGATACTTTCAGTCATTTAAAGTCCACTTATTCCAGGAGGTTCTAGAGCATGTTCCAAGCGTTCTCACTTGCTCGGTAACCTATAGCAATGACATCAATTTGCAGCCCCGGTGTTTCGGTCTCCTGCAAGTGAGTGAGACCCTAGCCCGGGGTCTCTGCCTGCTTGGGCACCGAGTGCTAACGGGGCTCGTCCCAGTGCAGGCGTGGGACTCCGCGTTCTGCACAGAGAAGGCTGGGTTGTGCTGTTGCTTTCAGACCGGGTGTATTCCTCGGAGTTTCTGTGTGTTCTCTCCCCTTCCTGTGGGCTCTTTTCAGTTACCCCGTGAGGAGTCTGCACTCACCTCTCTGGGTTCCATGCACTCTCCTCTGGACGGGGGATGTGGATGTGGTCCTTCTCTGTTGTGTCATCCGGGGCTGTGTGAGTCTTAGGCTATTCTTGGTGTCTGTGAAGTAGGTCTCAGGTTGCCGATTATAAGGTTGTTTGAGTCTTCCAAAGGTTCCTGCCATGGAGCGCGCTGTTGTTCTCGTGTTTCTGGTCAGTTGCTTTTTATTTTTCCTTTTTCAGCCTGGTGTTTAAAGGTGGCCTTGTAGATATTATTGACTTTCTTTGTCTTTAGTTCCCATCTCCCATGAGGGTAGTCTGGGACGTGGAATGCTGCTCAGTTTGGAGCTCCCCGAGATGAGTTAGAGACAGGCTCATCTAAGGGTCCTTACTCTGTTGCTATCTTCCCGCCAATCCCCCCTTTTTTTTTAAAAAAAAATAGGTTTGTGCTCTGCATCTGGAATTGTGTGAGAGTCTGCAGGGGAGGCAATATTAATGATCAGCAAATACTACTGGACTTGCTCCCAAGATAATGCTTTAGAGATATCAGAACATGTGCAATAAGGCCAGTGTCAGCATGCTCAGACAATGTCCTCTGAGCTTTGACACAGGGCTCGGACACGCCACGTTCCTGGCAGAACATATGGAGTTTCGGTAGACTGACACCCCCACCCCCACATGGTAAAACAATGTTTGAATTGTTGATATACCTTACTATGAGTTTGTATAGCCAAAGTTAACCATTTACAGCTACTTATCGTTTGCAACAAATTGCTTATTTGAATTGCCAATGCAGTGTGTGTGTGTATGGGGGGGTGGGTACTGGGGATTGAACTCTACCTCTGAGCTACACCCTCTGCCCTATTTTTATTTTCTATTTTGAAACAGGGTCTCACTAAGTTGCTGAGGGCCTCGCTAAGTTGCTGAGTCTGGTCTGGAACCTGTGATCCTCCCATCTCAGCCTCTCAAGTACTGGGATTATAGATGTGCGCCACCACACCCGGCTGCCAATATATTTTGTGTGATATTGGACTTCTTTCCTTCCTTCCTTCCTTCCTTCCTTCCTTCCTTCCTTCCTTCCTTCCTTTTTTTTGTACTGGGGATTGAACCCAGGGGCATTCTACCTCTGAGCTACATCCCCAGCCTTTGTATGTATGCGTGTGTGTGTGTGTGTGTGTGTGTATGTGTTTTACTGGGGATTGAACCCAGGGACATTCTACCTCCAAGCTATACCCAAGTCTTTTGTGTGTGTGTGGTACTTGGGATTGACAGGGGTATTCTACCTCCAAGCTACACCCCCTCGCTAGGATGCTGAGAGTCTCGCTAAATTGCTGAGGCTGGTCTTGAACCTGCGTCTCTCCTGTCTCAGCCTCTGAAGTACTGGGATTACGGGACTGGCCTTGAATAGTGTCTTGCTGAAGTTATAAAGCCACCTCAAACATGCGAGTTAAGAGTTTGGTCTCTAGAGTCAAGTGGACCTGGATCAAATAAAAACTCTGACCACTTAGCTGGGTGACTTTGGGTGACCTTGGGTGACCTTCACCTCCTCGAGCCTCAGTTTCCTCCCATGCTTAACTGGAGATAATAATATCCCTACCTCTTAAAATATTGAGAAAACTAATGAGCCCAAGAAATATGGAGAAGGTCACACAGTAAGCTCTCAACAAACAGTAGCAATGAACTATTTAGAATGTTCGTCTGAGTAATTTAGTCGACTGGGGCGACAGGTTGATATCTATCATTACCCTCATATCGAACACATAGTGCACAATCCCCTCTGTCTATGACGCAGCAAATAATTCCTCTTAAAAGCTGGGCGATGTCTCAAATGATCAATGTCTCAAATGATCCATGTCAGCTAGTCAAGACGCCAACGCCTAGGGGCTGTTAGAAGCACAAGAAGACTCATTCTTGTAACATATACATGCGTGTATATATATATATATATATATATATACGTATATGTGCATATGTTGCATACATGTGTAAGTATATACATTAATATATGTCACATATGTTTACATATATGCTACACACATGTTTGTATATATTTACACATATATGCACCTGTGTGTAACATCTATGTATATTCATATATGTATATATGTAAATATATGTGTAAATGCGTGTGTGTGTTTGTGTGTAAGGAAGTATTTTACTTTTAGGTCTATATAATAAGGCTCCACTGAAGACTGAGAAAAAAAGATATTTAGAATATTTGCCAAGATTAAAATCCTGCATATTAGTAATGAAGACTTTAATTACTTCCATACTTCCACCAGCTCTGTTAAAAATAAACATTGTAAATTACTGCAGACAAATCCCTTGTTGGCTGACAACACTCGCTGGGATCCCTTTGCTCCCTGTAATTTCTTTGTGGTGAGCTAGGTCTGGCCTCGGTGGTAATTACTGGAGCTCAGCGGCGAAGGTAATTTTCCTGGTGTACACAAGAGGATGACATTGTACTAGTTCACACAGCCTGGAGATGCCATGGACCGGTTGACTCCATTTCTGGTTAGACTCCCCTTAGCCAATGGCTGCTCGTGCTGCAAGATCCGGTAACCAGGTCCCAGCAGATGGGTTTGCAAAAGAAGCCTTTTGGCCAGAGGAAGGGGGCTCGCAGAGAAGTTGGCCCTGGGACGGGGCATGATTTTCAGGCGACAGAGAAGGATCAGGTACTACCCAAAGGAGGTGGCAAGAGGTCACTGGAAGGTAGGGTCATTCAAGTGAGTCCCTTCTCCCTCTTCATACACTCAGCAAAGAGGTACTAGGTACTTAGCACCCACTATGGTGAAGCCCTGGAAAGGGAAGGGGATTTGGGAGCCTCTCACTTAGCATCTCGCAAGGGAGCACGTGTTTGGCATCCAGCAGCGTTTTCCACTTCCGTGTTGGAAGACAAAACCCACCCGGAGTGTGGATTCCCAATCAACACAGACCTTTGCAATTAGAACGGCTAGGGGGAGACTTTGGGTCTGCCTATATACCTTTATTTTCCCCTTTGTAGTAAAATATACGTAACACAAAGAGTTCTGAAATCAGTTTTCTGGTGGAGACAGTGAGAGAATCTGCCCCACCTGCTCAGCCATCTGCATGACGTCAGCTCCCTGGAGTCTATATTTCTATTTTAGATCTGATGGCAGCTCTCTGGAGTGTGTTATTTTAACTTAGACCTGGGGTGTTTTTATTAGGTAAGGCTGAGAGTCATAGGTTGAAGGGAAAAGGAGGATTAGGAATTCTGCGGTAATCTCAGGTGAGAAACCATCTGGTGGGTAAATGCATCTATCCAGTCTACAAGCATTTACTTCCTGGGCAGATGAAGGGACTAGTCTGTGTTCTCTGGATATAAAAGTAGACAAAATAGACGTTTCCTTCCCTATGTTCTGGGGAAGAAACCACTTTGTCAATTTCCTTATAGAACAGGAAAGTTTGAAACAGAGTGCCAAGACACACGTTGAGCCCCGATCCATGTGATTTGAATAAACGAGGTTCAAATAAACATGATTCGAGAAAAGGAAATTAACCTAATTTGCGAAGAAAGAGTCAAGCACTGTTCAGTTACCCAGAGGTCAAGAGAGGGCCCCTTTCATGAGGAAGGGGACACAGAGGCCAGCGGAGGGGCCGCCTTTGCCAGGCACGGGTACGCTCGCCTGCGCCCCGGTGCTTACGTACTGCGGTGACTGGAAGCCAAAGCCAGCAGAGAAGAAAATGCACTGAGACTCACACGGCAGGCAGATGGTGGGTGACGTCGTGGAGCCGGCTGGGTCACGGAGCCACGTGATGTTAGCGAGGACCTTCCCCGTCTCCACTTCCTGGCTCTACTTAACACAGAGGGTCCAGGAGCCTCCTTGGGGATGAGTCCTGTGCTTCAGGGCAGGAGAATCATGGTACCAAGTGTGGATCCTTCCAGCCAAGCAGCCCGAGTAGCATGGATTTATCTAAAAGGCCGGGGAGGAGAGTTGGAAAGAGGATGCCAAATGGCCCATCGTGGCCCAATGACTGCGGTCAGAGGGGTGGATGCCTTCTGATTGGCCAGCCCTGCATGCAGAGGTCTGACCAACTCCTTCCCATGGAAGGGTCTGGGAGTGGGTTTTTGTTATCAAAAAGGAATGTGGGGTGTCCTTCTCCAAAGCAAAGGGTGCTGGCAAGCAGTGAGGATTTTAATTAGAGACTCACTCTTGGGGCGCCGCTGTCCCTGTGGCCCCTTGATCCGGGAGGGGGCTGGGGTTGAGAAGCAAAAGGTCTGTAGCTACTTCCTCCTCCCTTTCTGTGGGGCCAGGCGGGCTGGGGGGTAGGAGACGCCCCAGCAGTGGTTAGAATCCAGTTAAGCCTCTGACGAAGCGGCCTTGGAGACCTCGTAATCACCAGGCTCCCTGACTTGGGAAACAGAAGTCTTCCAGAAAACAAGGCCGGCCTGGGCCGCAGCCTTGAGCGACGTCTTCGCCTGGGTCATTTGTCCAGGGAAATCAGCGCTTGGGCCTCCCAGTATGTGCTACTGTTCCTCGTGTGGCGCCCTCTGTCCCTCAGACCAGAAACGGCACTAAGGGACTCCAGTAAGGTTTTCAACAGGCCCCTGAGACCCCGCTTCCTTCTTGCAGGGATGGACAGTTTGGGCGTGAATACCTTGGGCTCACAGCCGTCCTTCCCCCACTGCGATCCTCCATCAGGCATCCGAATTGCCCCCCATGTACTTCACAGAGGCGGTGGCTGAGGTCGCAGAGCTAGGTAGCTTATGCCCAGGCTCGGGGGAGTGACCCCATGTGTGCAGGTGTGAGCATCCTCTTACTGCTCTGCACAGGTGGAGGTGATCCACTCCCAGGTTAAGGGAAAGAAGGACAGATGGAAGCCCTAGAATTATAGAACGCCTTGACGGCAGCGTCTCCTGACCTGAGAAGGGAGGTGGCTCTCCCCTGTCAGGAAATACACTTTGTCCTTTAGAGCCGTCAGCTTTCATCTGAGACCAGGAGGAGTACAAATGCCTACATCCCTCCTCCTTCCCTGAACTTAGGTTCCATCCCCATTACCACACCCTGTAACTTTGTGTGTGTGTGTGTGTGTGTGTGTGTGTGTGTGTGGTACTGGGGATTGAACCCAGGGGCTTTCTACCTCCAAGCTATACCCCCAGCCCTATTTTATTTTGAAACAGGGTCTTGCTAGGTTGCTGAGCATCTCACTAAGTTGCTGAGGCTGGCTTTGAACCTGCCATCCTCCTGTCTCTGCCTCCCTTGTATGGGGATTAGAGGCCCAGCGTCCTGTAGCATTTAATATCTCCTTCCTATCCGACATGGAATGACCTCAGTTCCTGGCTAGACTCCTCTCGTCTTGACTTAGTTAAGTGATCCTAGTGTGGGTTGGCTATTTCGCCCAGTCTTCAAAAGACTCAAGACAGTAAATTCTCTACGTGCCAGAAGAGTAGTCACCCTTGGAAGACGGAAGAAAACTCAGAAGAAAATGGAGCTGGCACGGGGCAGGAAGGCTCTTCCACCTCCTGGTGTCCTCGTCCTTGTGTGTCCCCCCATACTGCACGAGGAGCTCGTGTAAAACGTGATATTGTGGAAATGACAGCGCACGACTGAGTGTGTGGCTGTGACATCTTTTAAGACCCGAGAAAGGCCTGACGAGGTTCCTCCGAGGAGCGTTCAGATAACAAGTCTCCCCAGTTTAAGGCGCTGTCCCTGGGTAGTGTGGACGGAAGCTCCAGGTAGAGGACTCGTCTCAAGGAGGACCGGGGTGAAGCGTTTGTGTAATTGAGTAAATTACAATAAGACCCACAGGAAGCAGAAAGCGACACGGCCAGGTTGGATGGAAAGAGATCCAGCCCAAATGTAAGGAGGCCTTCGGATCCCTACGATTTTTTTTTTTGAAGTACTGGGGATGGAACACAGGGGGATTCTACCTCCAAGCTACACCCTCAGCCCTATTCTTTATTCTTTATTTTGAAACAGGGTCTCACTAAGTTGCAGAGGGCCTCACTAAGTAGCTGAGGCTGGCCATGAACCTGCGATCCTCCTGTCTCAGCCTCCCAAGTACTGGGATTACAAGCGTGCACCACCACGCCTGGCGGATGCCTACGATTCTACCAGCAGGAAGCAATCTGGGGAAACCATGGGGTCATGAATGTGGCTACCTTCCCTATCATTCTTTGTAGGATGTCCCTAAAAACATGTTTTGAAAGTCTGTAGCCAGGCGCGGTGGCACACTCTCATAATCCCAGTACTTGGGAGGCTGAGACAGGAGGATCACTGTAGAGGGCAGAGAGACCAGCCCTCGGGCACCCTGAGTGTTAGGTATGCTGTGGGCGCTTGCAGAAGTTACTCTAGACTGCAGCAAAAACTTCTTTCTGATGTGGATGACTCCAAAAATATCCTCTTAGGGACAGTAATCACCATGACCACCTCACCTCACACTCATGTTGCAGTTTATATATTAAAAGGACTTTCAAAGCCGGGTGTGGTGGCGCACGCTTGTAATCCCAGTACTTGGGAGGCGGAGACCGGAGGATCTGGGTTCGTGGCCAGCCTCAGCTACTTAGTGAGGCCCTCCACAACTTCGTGAGACCCGGATTCAAAATAAAGGATAAAAAATAGGGCCGGGGGTGTAGTTTGGAGGTAGAACGCCCCTGGGTTCAATCCGTGGTACCGCAAAAAAAAGGACTTTCAGATTCTGAGACCGACGTGCTAGGTGTCCATCCACAGATGGATGGGTCACTAAACTGAGGGATGTACACACAGTGGAATTTTACTCCACCATAAAGAACAACAAAATCAGGGTGTCTGCAGGAAAATAAATGGAATTCAAGACCATTATGCTAAACGAGATTAGCCAGTCTCAAAAAAAATAAAATGATAGTTGTACATTTTCTCTTATATGTGGAAGCTAGATAGAAATTTGAAAATAAGCATGACATCCGATGGAAGAGCAGAGACTCCAGTGGAGTGATAGAGGGGGTTAGGGAAGGGAGGAGGGGATTAAGACATAAAGAGTGTAACAGTTTGAATAAATCTACATATGTATACAAAATTCCCAATTCCAATTTTTTTTTTTTGCGGTACCGGGGATTGAACCCAGGGGCGTTCTACCTCTGTGCTACACCCCCGGCCCTATTTTTTTATACTTTATTTTGAAACCGGGTCTCACGAAGTTGCGGAGGGCCTCACTAAGTAGAGAGAGAGAGAGACAGGGAGAGAGAGAGAGAGAGAGCTGAGGCTGGCCGCAAACCCGGATCCTCCGGTCTCCGCCTCCCAAAGTACTGGGATTACAAGCGTGCGCCACCACGCCCGGCTCCAATTCCAATCTTAAAGTCATGTACAGGGAGGGAGAGAGAGGGAGTTGATACCTCCAAGGGTTGGAGGCTGAGACAGGAGGACCACAGGTTTGAGGCCAGCCTCAGCAACTTAGAAAGACCCTCAGCAACTTAGTGAGAGCCTGTTTCAAAATAATAATAATAGTAGTAGTAATAATAATAATAATAATAATAATAATAAAATAGAGCTGGCTGGAAGTGTAGCTCAGAGATAGAATTCCCTTGGGCTCCATCCCCAGTACCACAAAAAAAACTCTTGGGACATGCTCCAAGAGTTGTGTGTATGTATGTTTCTATCATGCTATACCCCAGCATGATGTATAATTACAATACAACAAATCAAAGTACATATGTAAAAAGAACCTTCACCACATCTTATCTGAAGCTCAAAGCAGACCCTGTGAGGTGGGAGAGTCTATAGAAAGGGCAAATCCACAGTCCTATCTCCCAGAGAAGGAAGGCAAGTTCTAACGGGTTCCAGGTACCTGGGTAAAGGGTGCAAAACATTCATGGTGCGGGTCTCCTGACATGATGTCAGTTCAAGGCTTTTTTTGAAACTTTCAGGCAACATTCAATTCATTGGTTTGTTTGTCTATTTGTATTCTCAAAACTCCAGAACAATTCTAGCACAGCTGTCCGCCGCGCTCCATCCTCTCACGCTGCTATCCTGTCCTTCCGGTGGAAGGTGGGAGAAGCCCTGGCAGGGGAAGCCTGCCTTCTTCTCGCCCTGGTACCCAGGTAGCTGTCTGAGGCGAGCGTCTTCCCGGGGAGACCTCCTGGAAGGTCAGGCGAGGCTGCCCTTGTTCCTCGTTGGAAGTTGCCTTCGGAAAGCCCAAATTCTCTCCAGTAAGAAAGCCGCTGTATCAAAGTTAGGCTACATTTCTAAATCTAAAAATAGCATTGTCAGCTTGATCACCTTCCTTAATCATCAGATTTTTAGCTCTTTCCTAAACTTTGATCTATCCTCAGAGGGCAAAACTTTATTTTATTTTAATTTATTTATTTGTTTTTGTGGTACTGGGGATGGAACCCAGGGGAATTCTATCTCTGAGTTACACTTCCAGCCAGCTCTTTTATTATTATTATTATTATTATTATTTTGAAACAGGCTCTCACTAAGTTGCTGAGGGTCTTTCTAAGTTACTTAGGCTGGCCTCAAACCTGTGATCCTCCTGTCTCAGCCTCCCAAGTACTGGGGTTACAGGTGTACACCACCACGTCTGGCTTAGAGCCCAGGACTTTATACTGAGCATATATTGTTGCAGGTTCTGAGGGCATACCCAAAGACATTCCAGAAAGTTCGGTAACAACAGCCCCTCTAAAGACAGCACTCTGAGGAAGAAAATCCATAAGGGCCATATAATTTCAATATTAATAAAAATATTGGCTTCTGTGTGTTGAGTTGCATTTCGTATGCTTGATCTAGTTTAATCCTCAAAAGAATCCTAGGAGGCAGGGACAAAGGTCTGTTTGTTTAAACACCAGCATTACCACGCGGTCACGCAGGAGTGGAGCTCCGTATCACCACAAAGGGCAAACATTCATCGCTAAAACTCATGCCATGCATAGCTGGGACCTCCTGCCGCAGCAGACTGCCCGAGAGCTGGTCTGTTAGGGATCTGCCCCAGATAAATAAATGCATGTTTTTATTTTGCTTCTGAGATACTCAGGCACGTCATTCCCAACCAACTAAGCTCCCCCCCCCTTTGGCTCCAGAGTGACTTCCGTTGCACCCATCTAAAATGCAGGGACACAGCCAGGGCATGGTGGCGTACGCTTGTAATCCCAGTACTTGGGAGGCTGAGACAGGAGGATTGCAGGTTCAAGGACAGCCTCGACAATGTAGCGAGACTCTCAGCAACTTAGTGAGACCATGTTTCAAACTAAAAAATAAAATAAAGCTGGGGGTGTGGCTCAGAGGTAGAAATTCCCTGGGTTCAATCCCCAGTACCAAAAAAAAAAAAAAATATGCAGGGACACGAGAAAGCACATTTCAAACTTCTCTTTGCCTCGTCTTTTCTTCCAACAGGAGTAGTACAGGAGGTAAGAAATATTTAACCCAAGAACCTATTCTTAAGTGGTAATTTTTATTTTTTATTTATTTACTTTTTTGTGGTACTGGGGATTGAACCCAGGAGCATTCTACCTCTGAGCTATTCCCCCCTGCCCAGCTCTGTTTTTTATTCTTTATTTTTTTAAAAACAGGGTCTCACTAAGTTGCGGAGGGTCTCACTAAGTAGCTGAGGCTGGCCTTGAACCTGCGATCCTCCTGTCTCAGCCTCCCAAGTACTGGGATTACAAGTGTGCGCCACCACACCCGGCTCTCAGATGGTAATTTAAAGAGCTAAAGTGTGGCCCCAGATAATGCTATACATACATATAATATTTATTTATTTATTTATTTATTTATTGGTACTGGGGATTGAACCCAGGGGCATTCTACTTCCAAGTTATACTCCCAGCCCTTTCTATTTTTTGGTTTGGAAACAGGGTCTCTCTAGGTTGCTGAGAACCTTGCTAGGTTGCTGAGGCTGGTCTTGAACCTGCGATCCTCCTATCTTCAAGCCTCCCAAATTCTGGAATTACACAATAACCTGGCCATTTATATCTCGAAGCTTGTGTTGTTGAGAACCACAACCCCAGCAAGTGGGACCGGCTCCTTGGTTCCAGTTTGTCCTTCAGACCGACAGAATCCCAGAAGAAAGCAACCAGGTGAGACCAGATAGAACCAAGAGGACGATGAGCAACTCACCCCACACGCGACACTCTGAACCTTGACTTCTAGAACTTCTGCCATGTCCGCGGGCCTTGAACCACTGTACGACTTCCTGAAGGTCAAAGGCCTGGGCCTCGTAGCCCAGCTCTCGCCTGGCTTTCTCTAAGCTAAAGTAATGCGTGACGCCGCTTTTATAGACCTCGGTGCGTGTGAGGAAGGGCTGGAAGTTGTACAGTGGCGCCAGCACCCAGTGGAGCATCTCTGTCAGGAAAGCCAAGCCGTAGACCAGGGCCAGCGGCAGGCGGGTGGACGGGAACGTGTAGCCCAGGCCCTCCACCAGAGGCCGGAAGAACTCGAAGTTGTTCACGGGCCGGCCATCCGAGATGAAGTAGGGCTGCCCGGAGGCGATGTGGCCCTTGTCAGCCGTCAGGGCCTCTGAGGCCAGGATGTGAGCCTCTACCAAGTTATCCACATGGACAAACTCAACCAGGCTCTGGGGATCCCCATACACAAACTTGAACAGGCCCCTCTCAATGTAGCTCACTATCCTGGGGAGATGTCTTTGTTCCCCGGGCCCGTAGATGCCAGCCGGCCTCAAAGCACAGGTTCTTAAGACACCATCTCCTCTTTCCAGGGCGGAACCGTTGGCTTCTAGCACCTTCTTCTCTGCGATGGATTTGGTTCGAGAGTAGTGATCTGGGTGCAGGTGGAGTGGCAGGTAAGGCAGCGATTCATCCCCGTTTCTGATGACTTGGCCTCCGAAGATGACGTTGAATGTGCTGGTGTAAACCAGTCTGGGCACCCCGCTCCTCCGGCAAGCCCGGAGGATGTTCTCCGTGCCGCCCACATTGACCGCTTCGATCAGGCTTGAATTCAGCTGCTCCCGCCCTGACATACCATAAGAAGCAACATGGAACACGCAGGCGACATCCGCATCACGGAGAGCTTTCTCCACCTCAGAGAGGTGGCGGATGTCTCCGTGTACGAACCTGATTCCTTCTGGAATGGTCTGGGCAGGGCTGCTGACGTCAAACAGAATCACACGGACTCCCTTCTGGTTGAGAGCACAGCCCAGGCTGAAATGAGAAGCATTAGAAAGTAGATCAAAGCCAGGCGAGGTGGCACATGCCTGGGATTAGGAGGCCGAGACAGGAGGATCACAGGTTCGAGGCCAGCCTCAGCAACTTAGTGAGATCTTTGGTGACTTAGCGAGACCCTCAGCAACTTAGTGAGACCCTGTTTCAAAAAATAAAAAGGGCTAGGGGGGTGTAGCTTGGAGGTAGAATGCCCCTGGGTTCAAACCCTAGTGCCCCCCAAATAAATAAATAAATAAATAAATAAATAAATAAATGAAAGAGAGTTAGATCAAGTTGCCTTTAAGCTGTGCCTAGGAAAATCATACAAAAGAGTTTATCAATCAAGGTGGGGCTGGTCCAAGCCTTCTTTTTTTTTTTTTGCGGTACCGGGGATTGAACCCAGGGGCGTTCTACCTCCGCGCCACACCCCCGGCCCTATTTTTTTATGCTTTATTTTGAAACTGGGTCTCACAAAGTTGCGGAGGGCCTCACTAAGTAGAGAGAGAGAGAGAGAGAGAGAGAGAGAGAGAGAGAGGGCTGAGGCTGGCTGCGAACCCGGATCCTCTGGTCTCCGCCTCCCAAGTACTGGGATTACAAGCGTGCGCCACCACGCCCGGCCTCCAAGTCTTCTTGACTCATCCTGAGTCCCTCACTTTACATACCTACTAGTATAAGTCTCATTTACTCAAATTCCTAAAAACGAGAATGCTCTCATCTACTTGAATTACAATGACATAACTATGAAAGAATAGCTGTTATTTAAAATGATTTTTGGTGACGTCACCGCTCCCCATTTTATTGGCTTTTTAGAGTTTTTCTTAAAGTGGTACGTACCCGTGGCTCTCAATTTCCATGCCTGGGCAGTGGGCAACATAGTTTATTTCTGGCCTAATACTCTACAGACAAGTGAAAGTCTACACTGTATTAACATCAGAATTGCCCCCTATATTGTTTTTCCAAAATAATCCCATGGGCATATTTTGTAGATGGACTGACCGGAAGCCAAAATAGCCACCTCCGCCTGTAATCAGGACAGTTTCCTTTGGGGACCGCTGGGCCTCCATGTGTGGCAATCGAAAAATAACTGGACCTGCAAGAAAGAAGCAAAAACAGCGTTAGGACCCCAGCGCAAATGAGATAAACCCTCATTTTCAGTTCACAAGAACAAAAAGGCAACGTGGGGTGTAGCCCAGTGGTAGAGCGCCTGCCTAGTATGCACAAGGCCTTGGGTTTGATCCCTAGAACCGCAAAACAAAACAAAACAAAACAAAACAAAACCACAAAACCAAAAGTAGCAACAACAAACACACAGAAAACCCCCCCAAAGCAGTATGCTCTAGCAGCATGAGGTGCTCAGACCTGGGTTCTAGTTATGGCCATGCGGCATTAGCCACACCCCTCTCTTCAAGGCCTCTTGGACTTCAAATTTCTTCACCGATTATGTGGGGTCAGTAATATCTGCCTTGTCTACCTGACAAGGTCAAGGTGAAGATTAAATAAGATAAGGTGCCTGGGGGTGCTTTGAAAACCACAGAGCACTTTTCAAGAATAAGGCATTACTGTTTATTCTTGGAAAAGATGAGAGCCTTTTGGAAAAGAATTCATTCCGATTTGGTAGGGAGAAGCATTTCCACCTCTGCCCCAGAAAAATCAAAGACGGAACTCTTAAAAGAAAATGCTGCCAACATCTTTTGTTTAAAATGGCATGCTGCCACGTGGTTTATTTGATATGGTTTAAACCCTATATTTGTTTAAAAAAATAAAGAGAGAAAAAGCTCCTTTATGTAGCAGACTGTGCTCCCATCCCAGAAATCTTGCAGGTACTATAAGCACAAGCGCTCAGTGCCTTTGGGGTCCTGCTTCTCTGTCCCTCCTCCTCCTCCATGCCCCTCACTTCTCTCCAGGCTCCAAGACCCCTCCTCTCAAGAGCAAAATAAATAATTTAATAATTAATGAATAAAGCAAGCAAAAAACAAGCTACTCAACTCTTTCCACGTAAGGAGAGAGAGAACAGCAGGCAGGCAGGCAGACAGGTCTTCCAAGGTACTGGGAACATATGCACACCCCTTAGTCAGCAGAGACACCGGTAGGTGTGGCCAGGCAGGGGAGACTCCCAGCCCCAGCAGCCTGGCTACCATCTGCACTGGGCTGGGTGCCCACCATTGCAACTCCTGCCTTGTTTGTGGCCTTGAACACAGAAGTTAAACACATTTCCTAAGCGTACCTGGGTAAGCTTACTTAATGATGGGTTGGCCCAAGGGGTCTCTGCCCTAAACACATAAACATTCAATGAGTAGAGAGAATGAATTCAGGTCCATTTCAGTTCTTTCCAGTCATGTGGCCTGGGATCAGTTAGCATCTCTGAGCCGGTTGCTTTATCCAGAAAGTAGAGCTAAGGATAAGCTCACAGGCTTATGAAGACCAAATGGGATAACATATAAAAATACCCCTGAAAACTCTTGGCATCGTATGCGTATTCCTTAGATGCCATTTCTCCAGTTTCCTTTTGTTTAAGCTCTATGTTTTGGGGATTTGGTATTCTATTATGTTACCACATGCTGTGATTAGATCTCTCAAAGGCTCAGGGTTAAGAGGTTTCACAAGTGCTTCTTGCTACCTGTGCAAAGTGTATCAGATTCCCAGTGAGCTTTTCAGATCATTCATGCAGAACTGGTTGTTCTGACCACTGAAGACAGGGCTCACCGAGTGACAGTCACAGTGGCTTGAGGGTACGTGGAAGAGGAGTGAGAGATATTAGGGAAACTGAGCAAAATGTTAAGGGGGATGGAGGATGGGTCCCAAAGTTTCCGCTAAGTGATTGCCACTGTCGGGCTTAAAAGAAAACTCACGAAGATTGATGCACCAGCCCACCACTAACGTAACTAAGAATCACCTTACAATTCTGTTGTTTTCCTTTTCTTTCCTTTTCTTTTCTTTTCTTTTCTTTTCTTTTCTTTTCTTTTCTTTTCTTTTCTTTTCTTTTCTTCTCTTCTCTTCTCTTCTCTTCTCTTCTCTTCTTTTCTTTTCTTTCTTCTTTCCTTTCCTTTCCTTTCCTTTCCTTTCCTTTCCTTTTCTTTTTTTCTTTTTGCAGTACTGGGGATTGAACCCAGGGTTCACACATGCTGGGCACATGCTCCACTACTGAGCTAGAGCCCCTGCTCTGTTTTTTGAGGATAGAATGCTCCTATTTGCAGGGGAACGCTCACCAAGTTCTGTGTGCATGGACCTCACTCTCGCTATGCACTACATTATGATATGAGACTGTCATGCACCAATAAAAGTATTTAAAAAACAAAAGAATGCTCCCTTTTGGATTTGGAGTAGGTACAAAGCCAATTCCGTTACCCGCCACGGTCATATCACTCCATCGCAAGCGCAGTCGACAAGCACAGTAGAGATTGGTTACTGGTATTTCACTGCAGACTCCTGACCTTCACCTCCAGGACCCGGTCTCGATTGTCCACACTTCCGCCACTGACACCCAATGCTCCAACTACACGGACTTTCTCTCCTTTCCCTAAGGACACCGAAATCACTCATATTTCTTCTTCTCACCTCCGTGTGACACATAGCTCCACCAGGTCCTCGCCTGGCTGCAGCCGTCTCAATATTAAGCTCTACTCAGATGTCATTTCCTCGAAGAAGCTTCTTGGCGACCTAACAGAGCTCCCCTGCCCCTTACCTGTTGCGGATTTCTTCGAAGCCCATCTCACTACCTAACACGATTTGCTGCTTTATTATTGAGCTCCTCTCATAGACTGTAAGTTCCCTGAGAACTGAGAGCTGTCTTTTTCATTGGGGGTGTCCCCAAGAGAATCCAGATCACAGTAGATGCTCATAAATATCTGACGAATTTACGGGTGATTCCGAAGACCATTAAAATAAATCCAATTTAGTAAAATTGCGACAGGCACAAATTATGCGGGGCCCTGCAGTGTCCAACAGTCATTGTTATGCATGACATTTAATGCTGCTATTTTAACTTAATCTCCTAAAAGGTACACGGATATGGAATGAAACAAAGACACTGAGCTGAACCAGAAAGAGCTGCTGCATTCTGGGGTTGTGACGGAGGAGAGAGGCTTCGGCAAACATGCAAAGGATGAGGTGCGTTAGACAGCTTTCTGCCACTCTGACAAGATGCCTGAGACAGACAACTTATAAGGAGGAAGTGTTAATTGTGACTCACAGTTTCAGTGGTTTCTGTTTCCGTCAACGTTCTCACTGCTATCAACAAAAACAAATGACCACACCACTTAGAGGAAGGAAGATGTATTTTCTCATAGTTTCTTGGAGATTCTGCGTTCAGTCTATGTGAGGCCAGGGTGTTCCAATCTCAGGGCATGGCAGCGGGAAGCGGAGAGAGGGAGAGAGCGAGGGCTCTGCTCTCACATCATGGAGTCAGAAAGCCAGAGAGCCAGCAAGCAAGGGGATTCCAAGACACAGCACAGTCCCCAAGGCCACACCCCCAGGGATCCACCTTCTCCAGCTACACCCCACCTGCCTAGGTGACCACCCAGTAAATCCATTACAATGGGTTCATCTACTGATGAGATGACAACCCTCATGACTTAACTACATCAACCCTGAGCTCTTCAGGAGACCTTCTATATCTGATTATAACAATGTCCATAGCAGTTGGCTCCATTGTTTTGGGGTCTGTGTTGAGCAGAGCATCGTGGCAGGGAGCACAGAGTTGAGCACAGCTGCTCGCCCTATGGCAGCCAGAAAGTGAAGAGAGGACAGGGCTGGTCTCAATATCCCCTTCAAGGGCACGCCCCCAATAACCTAACTTCCTTCCATTAGGCCCCGCCTCCTAAATTCTCCACCACCTCCCAGTAGTGGCACAGGCTGGTGACCATGCCTGCAGCATATGAGCCTTTGGGGGTCATTTAAGTTCCCAACCATAACACAAGGTAAAAAGTGAAAACAAGTTTATGTTCTGTGTGAGGGATGTCGCTCAGTGGTGGAGCACTTGCCTAGCACATGGGCCCTGGGTTCCATCCCCAGCACCCTCCCCACCCCCCAAAAAGATTCCTGTTCTAAGTTGGTATGAACAAAGGATTGCAGGAACGCCAAGGTTGGGGCTGGGGAGAGGACTCTGATGGGCAGGTTGAGTTAGATGTCATGGAAGAGGGTGCAGAGCTCGGTCTGGACCCTGGGAGGTTTCGGGAAGGCTGAGTGAGGCAGAGGGATTTTATAGGCTGAGTGCACACCAGGAGTCAATGGAAGAGCCACACAGATGGTGAGTCTGCTGGGGCTGGGGTGCAGACGGAAGCCACAGTGTGTTGGCTGCTCTTTTGGGCGGAAGGACAGCCTGAGGTTGGTCTGCGTCTCCTTCTGGGGAGCCTGAACTCCATGGTGTAGACACTAGGAAGCCTTTGTAGGTTTATACCAGGGAACTGGAAGGACCATGCTGGTCCTGGCTGAGGAGCAAGAGTCCCCTGCAGGAGGGAGAGGCTGGAGCAGCCAGAGTCCAGGGAAGATGCTGAGGATCTCACATGGAGGGTTATTGGTCTGAACCAAATGAGGGCAAGAGGTGGCAAGACTCTGGATGGGTGTCCAGGTGAAGTTGGAGGAAGGCGATGACATTCATGGAGGCAGAGGGTTTGGGGGAATGGTTCATTTGGTTAATAGAGTTGTAATTGACAGGATGCCGAAAGAGAGTTGAAGATTTTTTTGCTTTTTTTTTTTTTGCGGTACTGGGGATTGAACCCAGGGGCATTCTGCCTCCGAGCTACACCCCCAGTCCTATTTTTTATTCCTTATTTTGAAACAGGGCCTCACTAAGTTGCGGAGGGCCTCACTAAGTAGCTGAGGCTAGCTGCGAGCCCGGATCCTTCGGTCTCAGCCTCCCAAGTACTGGGATGACAAGCGTGCGCCACTACGCCAGGTTTAAGATAAAAGGATTCAGAAAGTGGACGAAGCCTCTAAGAGCCCAGTTTAAAAAATTCCCAACAGAAATGCTTCTGGTCTTTCTTTGTTTTTAAAATTATACATTCCAGCCTGGTCACAAGACAGGTCAATTGTGGCTCCTGTGGATCAGGAATGTGCAAGTACGGATTGTTATGGCTTCGGAAACTTACCTATAGATGCTACTCCTCCTTACCTTCCAACTAGTTCTAGAATGATCCGAGGCAAGCTACTTGCATAACTGACCTGAACAAGAGGATTGGACAAGAAAGGTAAGGCAAGTCCAGTAATCAAGCAAGACAAAGAGCAAGGAAAAGCCGCTTATCTCCAGATGGGTAAAACCTTCTCAGGTTACCAGTGATTGATGGCGGCACGGGGAGCCGCCTCCTCCACCCTGGTCCCCTCCATCGATGAACACGGAAAAATCTCAGCAAACACATTTCTTAGAAAAACCCCACAAAAGCCTCAAGAATGATAAGCCAGAAGAGAGAGAGAGAGAGAGAGAGAGAGAGAGAGAGAAAAGACTATCCCCAGGTTTTCCTTAGCCAGCTATCGTTTCTGTTTTATTAATTAGTTTCCATCTGATTTCTTCTAGGGTCACACACTCAAACCCGCCTTTATAATGGCAACGGCTTGAAGGCTCTTCCAAAATATGACTGTGCTCAGTAATTGCTTTCTGTTGGGGCGGGGGAGGGGTGCATCTGACCTGGGCTCTCTTTTTCGCAGAAACAGGTTAAAGATAAGCACATGATCAAGACACAGGAATCTTAATTACAAACAAGGGGGGGGGGTGAAGTTTAAAATCTGCCTGACCTCTTGATAATGCCAACGTAAAGTAGAGGGTAATAAAGTTGACATCTCACAGGGAAGTTAGGAAAAGAAAGGAATAGAAGATGACCGGGGGCGCTTTAGATTTACAAAGACGTAATTAAGCGCTAAGGATCAGTAATAAGAACCTTAGATTATGCGCGCATTCCTTCCATCATCGTACATTCAAGACCAGAAAGCTACTAACCCTCTCGCATTATAGTGCAATGTAGAAATCGAGGTGCCATTAAAATTTCACTAGGAGAGTCTGGGGCAGAATTTAAAACTGCTTTCATAAAAGTAAAACATTATTATATGCATGGTGGGGAAGATTAAAAATACCTCCAGGGAGTTGGGACCCTGTGATTAGGTGTCTTAAATTTCGGCACAAGTACCAAGCAAAGGTCAAAGGTAACCGGGTCCTTATTGTGCTGAGACCCGGAAAACAGATTGAAGACACAGGGCTCATGAGACGGGGCTGTTCCGATTCCATGCATGAAGTGAGAATTATTTACTAGTGTCTTATCTAATGCCAACAAAGCAATAAAGATGAAGAAGCTAGAAATCAGGAGACAGATGAAAGGGACGTAAAGTATACGAACTAAAAGGCCTAACACAATCCAGAGGAAAGTTAACTAAGGGAATTACCGCATTACATGAAAAGTTGACGCACTCACAACAGATGCATGGATTTGTCCCACCCTCCAATGGCGCTGAGGCTGGAAGGGCAGCCGTCCTGAATTCGGGGCCTCACTTTAGATGAATCAAAACTTCTTTCCAGCCAGCCACTCACATCCTCTTTACCCAGATATGTGTTGCACAAAAGGTTCTTGCAATTCTTCACCATGTCCACGACAGAAGCAACGATGTCATTCAAGGACTGACATTTCCCGCGTTTCCCCAACTATCTTATAAACTCCATGTGAGCACAGACCACTGCTCCAGGAATATCTGTGGGGACAGGGCGCCTCTGGCAGACTGGAGACATGGCAGTCTAAATAGGATGAACATTGCAGGCTTAAAAAAAAAACAACCATGTTGCCGGGCATGGTGGCGCACGCTTGTCATCCCAGTACTTGGGAGGCTGAGACCGGAGGATCGCAAGTTCGTAGCCAGCCTCAACTACTTGGAGGCCCTCCGCAACTTAGCAAGACCCTGTTTCAAAATAAAGAATAAAAAAATAGGGCTGGGGTGTAGCCTGGAGGTAGAAGCCCCTGGGTTCAATCCCCAATACTGCAAAAAAAAAAAACTATGTTTATTAGTGCATGGTAGTTATTAATCATAGTGAGGTTCCAAGTGATACAAACACACATGTGCACAGCACTTGTGTTTCCTTCCACACCCCACATCTCCCTCCCTGCACATGCTAGTGAGACAGGTAGTCATCCCTCCAGATATGGACATAGCATTATTTGAACTGTTTCCTTCCTGGGTCCTCCTTTGTCCCTGCCCACCTCCCTCCCCCAGTACCCATCCATTGTCCTATTGGGCCCCTCACTCAGCCAAGGTCCCTGAGGTTTTCTATTTTCTCTCTAGTGTTCACATGGGAGAAAAGATATATGCCCCTCGGCTTTCTGAATGCCGGGCGTGGTGGCGCACGCTTGTAATCCCAGTACTTTGAGAGGCAGAGAGACTGGAGGATCCGGGTTTGCGGTCAGCCTCAGCTCTCTCTCTGTCTCTGTCTCTGTCTCTGTCTCTCCCTCTCTCTACTTAGTGAGGCCCTCTGCAACTTCGTGAGACCCGGTTCCAAAATAAAGTATAAAAAATAGGGCTGGGGGTGTAGCACAGAGGTAGAACGCCTCTGGGTTCAATCCCCGGTACCGCAAAAAAAAAAAAAAAAAAAAAAAAACCCTTGGCTTTCTGAGACTGGCAGATCTCACTAAGCCTAATTTTCTCTAGTTCCATCCATATTCCACTCTGCAGCTTTTCCAATGTCCCCGTCTACCATACTTGCAAGGAGGGGACGACACTTGTAAACTCACGTCCTCCCCTCTCAAGGGCGGCGTGTCAGCCATCTTAACACATCCAGGTAGTATCTCGTGCTGTCTGTAAAGTACCTACTTTGAGCCAGTTGTGGTGGTGCACGCTTGTAATCCCAGTACTTGGGAGGCTGAGACAGGAGGATTGCAGGTTCACGGCCAGCCTCAGCTACTTAGTGAGGCCCTCCGCAACTTAGTGAGACCCTGTTTCAAAATAAAGAATAAAAAATAGGGCCGGGGGTGTAGCTCGGAGGTAGAATGCCCCTGGGTTCAATCCCTGGTACCAAAAAAACAAACAAAAGTACCTACTCTGTAGCAGCCATTGTGCTGTACAAATTATTTCACCTGATGCTCTTAACGGTCCTCAGAGATGGGTATTAACTTCCGGATCCCATTTTGCAGATAAGAAAACAGAGTGACTAATCCCAAATCCACACTGCATGGTAGAACAGATTCATATATCCACCGGAGCCCTGCTGCTTCTAACTCTCCTGCTCACGTCGCAACCAAACAGCGCCTGGGGGCCGTGCAGAGCCCTGACCTCACGCACTGGGCGCCAGGTTCATGCTGCCTGGTTCCGGCATGCACCTTCCTAGCAAACACGTTCTGCGACCTCACAGGGGCCCCTCTGGTTCCTAGAGGGAAAAGGAAGGGCTGCCCCATCTCCTCCCAGGGGGCAGAGGGACCAGTGATGGAGGGTCAAGCTACTGAGGTTGGATATCGGAAAATCTGAGTCCGGAATTTGGGTCTTGGCCACCCTCTCCCTGTGGGACCCTGGGCAACACATTAACCCTCCCTCATCTTGCCTCCTCCTCCCTAAAATGGAAAGAGCAGCAGCCATGGCCACATGGATTATGAATGATGGGCTGGGCGCTTTAAAGGCTTACCATTTACGCTTCAGGATGATCTCGAGGAAGTTCGTATTATCAGCTTTTTAGAGATGAGGGAATCAGGTCTTCAGTGGTTAAGCTGGATCCAGGGCATGAAGTCGGGTGTGTCTGACTCTTAATCACAATGTAGAAAGCCTCAGTTAGGGTTGGGACGAAGGCCTGTTTGCTCAGATCAGTATCTTACCACCTCCACACCTTTCACCCTGGTACTATCACTTGGGTTCTAGATTTTTTTCTTGTACTGGGGATTGAATCCAGGGGCATTCTACCTCTGAGATATACCCCAACACCCCCTGCCCCTTTTTATTTTTTTTTTGTGTTGAAACAGGGTCTCACTAGGTTGCTGAGAGTCTCCCTAAATTGCTGAGGCTGGTCTCGAACCTGCGACCTTCCTGTCTCAGCCTCCCTAGTACTGGGATTACAGGCGTGTGCCACCATGCCTGGCATCTACTAGGTTTTACTTAAATCTAATACTTACCTTTTTACAATAAATAGTTCAGGTTAAAGGGGAACCTCACATTGCTACTTGAAATGGGGAATCATATCATTTGTCATAAAGAGAAGGTCATCTTTTCCCCCCAAAGTGCTATGAAAACAAAAATATAAACCGAGTCTGGCTAGATACCTCATGAAAAGCTCTGAGTTTGGGACCTGCTCTTTAAAAAGAGAGGAAAGCCAGCCGAGCATGGTGGCACACACCTGTAATCCTAGTACTTGGGAGGCTGAAACAGGAGAATCTCGGGCTCCAGGCCAGCCTCAGCAACTTAGCAAGTCCCCCTGCAACTTAGTGAGATCCTGTTTCAAAATAAAGAAAAATAACATGGGCTGGGAGTGTAGCTTGGAGGTGGAATGCCCTTGGGTTCAATCCCTAGTACTACAAATAAATAAATGAATGAATGAATACATATATACATACATATATAAAAGAAAAAAAAGAAAGAAAAGAAAAAAAGAGGAGAGCCAGTGTTTGAAGCCTTGGTGACATTCTAGAAGGCCAAGCAGAGCCAGGCCCCTTGGAATCAGAGAGCAAAAAAGATGATTTTTCTCACCACCTAGGTCAGGGTTATCCCCTAACAGCCCCCTGGGGTTGCCACCTGTCACCTCAGCTGTCCCCAACCCACACAGCCAGGGTCCCTACGGGGGATGGCAGACTTTCGACCCTGGACCACTGACACTGGCTGCAGATGACCCATCCCAACTGCACAAGCCAGGCGGCCCAAGCCCGAGTCGTTGGACCAGCTCCCTGGAGGCACTTCCGGGCCTCTCTAGGAAGCCTGGAGGTGTCAGCATCTCTATGAGGCACAGGTTGCTGGAGCACCCTCACCTGTGCTAGGGCAGCAGGTTCACTCCACGAATCTCCTCAACCTACCCAGCCCAGGGTCCCAGCGTCACAGGAGCTCTTTCAGGAGCACCTCTAATGCTTTTCCTGCCTCCATGTTCTGCCTTTCGACTCCCATGCCGGGTACAGGACTGATAGAAGGAGCTCAGCACCCCAGTATTGCTTGGATGGATGGATTAATAGATGGATGGATGGATGATGGATGGGGTATTGGATAGGTGGATGGATGGATGTGAATGGGGTAATGGATGGATGGATGGATGGATGGATGGATGGATGGATGGAGTGATGGATGGTGGGATGGATGGATGGATGGATGGATGGATGGATGATGGATGGGGTATTGGATGGGTGGATGGATGGATGGCGAATGGGGTGATGGGTGGATGGATGGTGAATGGAATGATGGATGGTGGTATGGATGGATGGATGGATGGATGATGGATGGGGTGATGGGTGGATGGATGAATGGAGTGAAGGATGGTGGGATGGATGGATGATATGGATGATGGATGGGGTAATGAATGGGTGGATGGATGGATGGATGGTGAATGGGGTGATGGGTGGATAGATGGTGAATGGAGTGATGGATGGTGGGATGGATGGATGGATGGATGGATGGATGATGGATGGGGTGATGGGTGGATGGATGAATGGAGTGAAGGATGGTGGGATAGATGGATGGATGGATGGATGATGGATAGGGTGATGGACAGATGAATGGGGTGATGGACAGATAGATGGGTGGAGGATGAATGGCTAAGGGAAAAGGCTCTATAGATGACTGAATATTCACTCTCCATGTATCTTTTTTTTTGTGGTACTGAGGATTGAACCCAGGGGCATTCTACCTCCGAGCTCCACCCCCAGCCCTATTTTTTAATCTTTATTTTGAAACAGGGTCTCGCTAAGTTGCGGAGGGCCTCACTAAGTAGCTGAGGCTGGCCACGAACCTGGATCCTCCAGTCTCAGCCTCCCAAGTACTGGGATTATAAGCGTGCGCCACCACGCCTGGCTTCCATGTATCTTTTTAAAGTCTATCGTCTCCGAGTTTCCACATCTGAGTGTTCCCATGTGTTTTCCTGCACTCCTGATTTTTCCCTGATTTTCCAGCCCCACTTGTTCTAGTCACTGATCAGACAATAAAGCCAAGACTAACCTCTGTTGCTGAAGGGACCTAGGACTTTAAAGTCACGTGGAGAGGAAGGTTGGCATTCTCATTCCAAGGTCTCCTGAGAGGCCCTTCTTCTGTCTCCTTATTAGGAGGGTGGTTGCATGTAAAGTTGCATATTCTATGTACCTCTTCACCCCCCACCATGTCCCCTGGAAGGATGCCTGGCCAGGGAGGCTTTCATTTTGATGGCTCAAAGGATACAGGTTTTGACTTCACGTACTTCTCTTGCTGAGAGAATGGGTAGCACAGTCAGACTCAGCGAGGCTCCTGTGAATTATGCAATTTACTGCTCAGTTTTCACCAAAGGACACAAAGTCACAGGGACAAACTCCAGCCCTGGGAAACAAAATTCATGGAGGCCAGGCGAAGAGAGCCACGCCCCTGGCACTGCCTCTCGGATGGGACCTGACTTCCCTGCCTCTCTCCTCTTCAGTTTTGATCCAGCCAGAAGTTTTAGGAGACTGAGGGTTGCATCAAGTAGTCTTAAGGGGCGATTTTGCTGTGGTTTCTCAGGATATGCAAAGATGAGAAAAAGAAGGGTGCTCAGGGGACGGGAGACCGGCTATAAGCTCTTGAGACCAGCAGTAAGGAAGAAAAGACCCCCCGGGGATTCAGTAGAAGAAGACAGATTTCCTGTGGGTGACTCCAGGGTCCTCTAAGGGGTGTCCAAATTTACTGTGTGTTGATCAACATGAGACGTAGTGGATTTAAGTGTTAATAGTCTTGTGCCACCTGGGATTCTTTCCAAATATAAACACGTTTTAAAGAAAAATCACCAACTTTGCAATTGCTTCCTTAATTTCCACTGCAATTTGGTGAGTTGACTTTGGAAAAGTCTGAACAAGAAACTAAGATAGAGGCTGGGCATGGTGGTGCACACTTGTAATCCCAGTACTTGGGAGGCTGAGACCGGAGGATCTGGGTTCGCGGCCAGCCTCAGCTACTTAGTGAGGCCCTCCGCAACTTAGTGAGACCCTGCTTCAAATTAAAGAATAAAAAAAATAGGGCTGGGGGTGTAGCTCAGAGGTAGAATGCCTCTGGGTTCAATCCCCAGTACCGCAAAAAAAAAAAAAAAAAAGAAAGAAAGAAACGAAGATAGAAATGACCAGAGAAAGAAATTTGCCCCAGCATGACTTGATGTGTCAGTGTTTATTTCCTTTTGTCCCCTAACCCCCAGTAATAAATCCGGACAGTGGGTGCATCTCAGAAAGATATGTTTGCTGTCAGACTTCTTGACAGGTGTACAACACTTCAAATGCTTTCCCAAAGCACTTTCACACGTATTAGCTCCTCAAATCCTCACGGATACAGGTGTTAAGGTTCTAGGATTTCAAGTACTAGAGAGTTGCGTCAGCTAAGGTAAGTTTTAAAAGTGCGAATTTTCGAATCTCAGAGAGGCTTGAACAACGGTATGTGCTCAGGGTAAGCCATGCTAGCTTCCACAATAGTAAACCCTGAAATCTCAGTGGTTTTGTGCCGTAAATGTAGCTCCCAGTGTCATCCCAGTCCAATGCAGCCTGCAGGGAAGGAAAGAGCCCCCCGCTCCACACAGTTACTCAAGGACCCAGGCTGCCTTCCCTTGCTATGCCACCACCTGCGACATGTGACCTCCAGGCTCCCTGCAGAAGGGGAAGAACAAGCTTGGCTTTCCCGCACGCTTGTAATCCCAGTACTTGGGAGGCTGAGACCGGAGGATCGGGTTCGCGGCCAGCCTCAGCTACTTAGTGAAGCTCTCTGCAACTTAGTGAGACCTGGTTTCAAAATAAAGAATAAAAAAATAGGACTGGGGTGTAGCTTGAAGGTAGAATGCCTCTGGGTTCAATCCCAGTACCACAAAAAAAAAGCAAAAATAAAGTCTTGAAGTCCTTCAATCCCTTTGCAGCATTTTGCTCTTCTGAAATCATCCTTGCATATCACTAGAATGAAAGCCCCATGGGGATGAAGACTTGCTTTATTTTTATTTATTTATTTTTAGGAGACTTGCTTTATTGTTAAGGCATCTCCACTGCCTATTACAGTGTCTGGCATAGACAGAGAACTTTCTTTTCTTTCCTGTAATTGCTCAAAGAATGAAACAAGTGAATAAATGTCACGTCTCTGGTTGTCCCTGTTCAGAACCCCAAGTTTGCGCTGGGTCTGGTGGCACACGCCTGGAATCCCAGTACTTGGGAGGCTGAGACAGGAGGATGGCAGGTTCAAGGCCAGCCTCAGCAACTTAGTGAGGCTCTGTTTCAAAATAAAAACATAAAAAGGGCTGGGGGTGTAGCTCAGAGGTAGAATGCCGCTGGGTTCAATCCCCAATATCCCCCCCAAATAATGTATCTCAGTGGTAGAATGCTCCTGGGTTCAATCCTCAGTACTACCCCCGCAAAAAGATAAATAAAACCCCAACTTCATCCACGAGGCCTTCTTTTAGCCCAGGGTGGGTCAGAAATCACCTCTACTATAGTCAGCTATGGCAAAGGGGTATAAGAACAACAATTAGTGGCCCACTGCTATAAACTTGGACAGTTTCTAAAGAAAGTTAATTATACTGTGAGGTTGGCAGACACCCCAAAACCTTGCTACCCCAAAGGGTGGACCAGTAACATCGACATTACCCTGGAGTTTATTAGAAATACTGCAGCTTGGGTTTGACTGACTCTAGACCTGATAAATAAAAATCTGCATTTGAGCATCATCGCCAGGTAATTCCTAGGCACAACAAAGGGTGTAGGATTGCCATACTTGGTAGCACCAAGCATGGTAGCACCAAGAATCTGAGATGGGAAGAGAGTCCTTATAATAGTTCCACATTACCCCTAGAAACCAAGCAAGGTTCAGTGACTTGGCCAAAGTCACAGAACCAATAAATGACACGGCTGGGATTAAAAGCCAAGGTTTCTGGCTCTTCTACACCCTGTACTCTTTTTGCTCTGTGAATCTATCTCCTGGATAAACTCATTTTCTCCCACTAATAAGAAAAAATTAAAAGGGGGAATAAATAGAAAAAAAATCAAGCTACATTTAAATGGCGGTTAATGATTTCAAGAATTGATTTGTTTTAGAAAAGGAAACAACCATTTATTACGTACAGTGCCCTGGATAGAAATGTTTCCCCCATCACATATTAAAGAACTATCCGAGTAACATAATGAATGTTTATATTTCATTTATTCGGCAATTAGACGTCTTCACATTCTTTTCTGGGCATTTACAGCCCTTATTAAGAGTTATCAAGCATCTTATTTGGGTCAATGGTTTTTTCTTTTTTCCCTCTTAAAAGCTCTTGAAATATCTTTTTGTTAGTACTCATGCCTTTCTTAGTACTGATTAGACTAAGTGTTTAAATAGTGCTGACTACAACCGCATGCTATTCCAAGTGTCGCGGCCAAGGGCCATCTGTTCAGGCCACAGGCCTTTGGAGCTTTCCTAGAAGGACATGAAGGGCCCCTGAGACGCTGAAGCTGATGCCTGCTAAGTAGTTCAAGTGAGTGTTTCCAGGAATTCAGGAACATGGACACCAATGGTGTTAATCTGGTCTTTTTGAGTCGCAAACCATAGAAATCCACCCCAATTTAGGTAAAACAAAGGTAGGAATGACTCCTGTTACTGGAAACCCAAAAGATGGATTTAGCTCCAGGGCCTCAAATATCTTCAGGGCTCTATTTCTCCACCTCTTTGCTTAACCTGCTGCTGCCTGGCTGGCCCTCTCCCTGCGCCAACCAGAAGAATTTGCTGGAAGCTTCCTTCCTCCCCAGGTCCTTTAGAAATACTTTGTCTCCTGTTAGATCCAGTAAAAGTCCCAGGGAAGACTCTTGAGTAGTCATGAGTCATGTGACCACCTCTTCACCAATCACTGGAGCCGTGAGGTAACGGATTCTTCTTGATTGAGACTGAATTATTATGCACCCCGGGAGAATGCATTGGTTTCCTAGTACAACTGTAATAATTTGCTACACACTTGGTGGCTTAAAACCCTACACATTTATTCTCTTATGGTTTGGGAGGCCAGAAATTGGGAATCACTTTCACAGGGTTAAAGTCAAGATGGTGGCCCGGTTCTCTATGGAGGAACCAGAGGAGAATAGGTTTCCTTGCCTCCTAAAGGTTCTAGAGTTGTGTTCCTTGCATCTCTTGGTTCATGGCCCCTTCCTCCGCCAACTCAGTAGCAAAGAAGCTGGAAATCAATTCCATTATTGTCAGATGGTCTTTTCTCACTTCTGAGTTTAATCTCCCTTTCTATGTCTCTTATAAAGATGCTCATGAGTACATTGAGGGACATGCAGATAATCTAAGGTCATTTCCCATCTCAAGATCCTTAATCACATCTTCAAAGTCTCTTTTGCCATGTGTGATAATATTTGTAGGGTTCAGGGACCAGGATATGGCTATCTTTGAGGGCTACTATTCAGCCTAATACAGGTAGGATTCAATCCCGTTCAACCACTGGCCAGATAAAGATTATTATAAAAAATGTTAAGCTGGGTATGGTGGCTCACTCCTGTAACCTCAGTATTTGGGAGGCTGAGAGAGGAGGATCGCAGGTTCAAGGACAGCCTCAGCAAGTAGTGAGACTCTCATCAACTTAGCGAGACCCTGTTTCCAAATAAGAAATAAAATCAGGCTGGGGGTGTAGCTCAAAGGTAGAATCCCTCTGGGTTCAATCCCCAGTGCCACCAAAAAAATAATAATAAATAAAAATGTTAGATGTAGCCAGGCGTGGTGGCACACACCTATAATCCTAGTACTTGGGAGGCTGAGACAGGAGGATCACAGTTTCAAGGCCAGCCTCAGCAACTTAGCGAGACCTCCAGCCACTTAGTGAGACCCTGTTTCAAAATAAAAAAAATAATAAGGGTTAGGGGGTAGCTTGGATGTAGAATACCTCCTGGGTTCAACCCCCAGTATGGAAAAAAAAAAGAAAGAAAATGTTAGATGTGGTTTCCCCAGAAGAAGAGATTTGGGTTACACACCAAAGAACATACTCACTACATCAACCAACAGAACCTGTTTGTACCTCATAGGAGATCGCGGCTTGTTACCCCAAATGTGTTTTTCTCTTTTTCCATAATGATAGTGTTTTACTAGCACATGACCATCCAAAATGAAAACTAAGGAGCCTCCCATGCAGTTAGAGGAGCGCATGTGGCTAAGTTCTTGTCAGTACCCTGTGACGGAAAGCAGAGTGCAGTGTCTGTATCACAGGCTTAAAAGGCAGTGCATTCCCCTCGTGTTCCTTCTCCCATACTGCAACTCAGCGCGGTCTTGGCTTCAACCCTGTGGATGAGGGTTGCTAGGGGAAGCTGGAGAAATGGTGAGAAGAAGCCTGGATCCCTGAATGACCACATGGAGGAGAGCGGTCTCACCAGTCAGGCTCACCAGGCTAGATTACCGTACTGTTACTTGTGTCTTCATGACATTTCAAGAAATAATTTCATGCCATTTTGAGAAAGAACGCAAGAGAGCGCCTGTACAGACCTCGCTTAGTTTCCCCTAATGATAACACTTTGCAAAAATACTACTGCCAAGATATTGACATCAACACAACCCCCAGATCTTATTTAGATTTTCTGTTTAACTTGTGCTCACTTGTGTGTGTGTGTGTGTGTGTGTGCATATGTGTGTGTGCGTGCATATGTGTGTGTGTGCTTAGCCTTAACAATTTCATCACACGCATAGGTTTGTGTATTCAATCACTATATTTTGAGAATTTGTTTTTTACAGCATTTTAAAACCTTTATATTAATTAATAATTGTTATTAATAATAATTAACAAATCCATTAATTTACATTAATACATAAACAACATAAGCCAAGAAAGAATGATGTATTCAAAGGGAGAAGACCCTGAAATGTATTGTGCTCACGGGTCCTCAAAAAGGACCTTTATTAAAGATAGTTAGTATGTATTGGGCGCCTGCTGTGTACCAAGCATGTGTGTGTGTGTTTGTGTGTGTGTGTATGTGTGTGTACTGAGGACTGAACCCAGGGGCATTCTACTTCTAATCTACAACCTCAGCCCTATTTTATTTTGATTTGGAAACAGAGTCTCACTGAGTTGTGAAGCGCTTTGCTAAGTTGATGAGGCTGGCCTCAAACCTGCGATCCTCTGGTCTCAACCTCCCAAGTATTGCGATTACAAATATGTGCCACCACCCCTGGCCAAGCATCTTGTTAAGTGCTAGGGCAATACAGCAAGAGGTAGGTTAGTCCTAGGAATGACAGCGGCAGAGGTTCTATTTATCATCCGGCACGGGCTCTATCACCTTCTCCTATTACTCTGTAGCAACCCAAATATAAAAGACACTGACTGCCCCCCTCCAGGAAACATTGGCTCCTGGCCTGATGCTTTTGAACCTCCTTAGAAAATGAAGCACAAGCCCCCGACGCTGCCTTCTTGTGGAAGGACCTTCCCCCGGGAGGGAGGGAGAGTAACTCTGAAGAAATTCCCGTGGGATTAGATTTGTGAGCGATAACTACGCTATCTTAGTTCGAGTCCCCCCAGAAACAGACTTTGAGACAAGGATTCAAGTGTAAGTAGTTTCTTTTGGAGTTGACCTCAGGAAATACCACAGGACAGTGGGAACGCGGGCCAGGGAAGGGAAGGCAGCCAGTTATCACCAATTATTACCTGGGACAATAGACTTAGTCCTTCCGGGGAAGCTCTGGAACGCAGTGTCCACGTGGTTCCTAACAGTTTTCCTACAGGAAGGAGAAGGGCATCACTATTTGATCACTAACTCAGCGTGGTCAATGCTGAGTTGTTCTTGTTGAGGGTGTGTGTGTGTGTGTGTGTGTGTGTGTGTGTGTGTATTCATCATCATCATCATCATTTCCTACTTTTCTTTTTTGAACCCAGGGGCATTCTACCTCTGAGCTACACCCCCAGCCCTATTTTATTTTTTTATTTTGAAACAGGGTCTCACTAAGTTGTAGAGGGCTTTGCTAAGTAGCTCAGGCTGGCTGGGAACCCGCGATCCTCCCGTCTCGGTCTCCCAAGTACTGGGATGACAGGTGTGCGCCACCACGCCTGGATCTCCCCGTCGCTTCTGATTGTCCCAAAGCGATGCACAGGAATGCAGGTGCTGGCATTTGGAATTTGAGCAGGCATGTGCTGATGTGGTAGCATCTGCCAGTGTGTCCCCTGTCCCCGCGGTTTCCCTGGGCTCAGCTCCTACTGAGGAAGTGGCATGGGAGGCAAATCCTAAAGCCCCAGTAGGAGTTTGCCCAAAGAAAAGTTGGGGAAATTTTGGTAAAAGCAACGGGGCCAAGAGGTGGAGTCAGGCGGGGTTGGAGGGATGGACAGGTGCTGGCTGCGTCTGCGATGGGCGGGGGAGACACTATTTCACACAGCACGCAGAATGATTCATCAGAACAGGAAGTCCTCCTGCTGGGACTGTCCAGTAGAGTAGAGAAAGACAGACGGAGTCTAGAGGAAGCACAGCCTGGACGCCATGCTCTACCGTTTTCCTGACACCACCCCTGTCTCAGCCTGCTACAACAAATTCCTATGGACTAATGAACACAATGTAAACAGCAAACACTCACTGCTTGCAGTTCTAGGGGCTGGAAGTCTGAAGCCAGGGGCCAGCATGGTACCCCTCCCTGCCAGTGGAGCCCCCCTGGTTTACAGACACTGGCTTCTCGCTGGGTCTTATGTGGCAGACGGAATGCTGATTAGCTCTCTGGCCTTTTCTTCTCAGAGCCTCAGTTCTGTTCATGAAGGCTGTACCCCATGACCTAAGCAACCCCTGATCATGACTTAATCAGCCCCTATTCATGACCTAATCAACCCTTAATCATGACCTAACCAACCTTCACCCTTTGTAATATGGGGGTGGGTGAAGATTTCAACTTATGAATTTTGGGGGGGACCCAAATATTCAGACCACAGCATCCTCTTTCTCAGAACAGACCTCCTCCTGACTGTTTCTAGACTTTCTTTAGAGCACCAGTGCCTGACAACGCTGCCGTGAGCTGCCACACAGGAAGGGGGCGGTAGTTTTGAAACAGTGCGGTCATGATCAACTCCAAGGTGTACCAGCCAATGTTTTATTTATAGTAGTTCATTTGAAGTCACGAATGACTGTCTTTTTTTAACATGCTTTTATTGGCTCATTGGAGTTTCACATCACAATGAATATCTATTTGATGTTAACATACATGCACACAGCTCTTAATAAGTGGGATAGCATTAAACTACAAAGCTTCTGCTCATCAAAGGAAACCATCAAGAGCCTAAAGAGAAAGCCTACGGAATGGGAGAAGATTTTTACAAGCTATCCCTCTGACAGAGGTCTAATATCTAGGATATACAAAGAACTTAAAAGACTTTACACTAAGAAAACAAATAACCCGATCAAGAAGTGAGCAACTGAAATGAATAGACATTTCATGAAAGAAGAGATACAAATGGCCAATAGATACGTGAAAAAATGTTCATCATCATTAGCAATCAGGGAGATGCAAATCAAAAGTACTCTAAGATTTCATCTAACCCCAATTAGATGGCAATCATTAAGAAGTCAAACAACAACAAATGTTGGCGAGGATGTGGGGAAATCGGGACTCTTCTACACTGTTGGTGGGATTGCAAACTAGTTCAACCACTATGGAGATCAGTGTGGAGATTCCTCAGAAAACTGGGAATGGATCCACCAAATGATCCGGCTATACCACTACTGGGTATCATACCAAAGGGATTGAAACTAGAAAACTACAGTAATATATGCATACCCATGTTCATAGCAGCACAATTCACAGTGGCCAAATCATGGAACCAACCTACTATAGAAAAATGGAACTAAATCCTTACCTCTCACCCTGCACAAGAGTCAACTGGAGATGAATCAAAGACCTGGAAGTTAGACCAGAGACTGTGAAATTATTAGAAGAAGGCATAGGTTCAACACTCCATCATATAGGCACAGGTAGAAGCTTCCTCAACATGACTGTCTTTTTTTAGTCTCTTAAACTCAGAGGAAATAAAACAAGAAGAGAAGCATGGGCTTTGAAATCAGGGCAGGGGAGACATGGATCCTGGCCCTGCACATCGGAGTCCTGAGCCAAGGAAAGGAGAAGGTTCCTGTATCCCATGCATTCCCCCCTGGGCAGAGCGAGCTGCACGTCTTATAGATCCGGTTCAAGATGACGTGCATGCAACTTGTACAGGGATATTCGTGCCAACATCATTCATAATAGCGCCAATGTGGAGACAACCCGACTGTCTATGGAGTGATGGATACATCAATTAAATGCATGATGTCCACACAATGGAATATGATTCATCCATGAGAAGCAACGAAACCCCGGTGCATGTTGTGACAAGGATGAAGCGTGAAAACATCGTGTTCCTGTTCTCACTAGCCAGTTTCAGGAGGAGCCGGACACAAAAGGCCACAGAAAATGTGCAGAATAGGTAAATCCATAGAGAGAGAAAAAGCAGGTTAGTGGTTGCTGGCAGCTGGGAGATTTGGGGTGACATGGGGGGTGATGTTCAGGGTGGAAAGTGTCTGGGGTTTCTATTTGGGGTGATGAAATGTAGAGATGGTTGTGCAACTCTGTGAATACTGAGAGCCACTGATCGGAACACCTTCCAGGGGTAAATTGAATAATACGTGGATTATATTGCAATAAAGCTATCATTAAAAAGATCACACCTGCATGATGTCCATCTCCTAATTTCATTGTCATTTGAATGGGAGAAGACAGGATGGCCTTTCACCTTTGGCTGTCCCCACAGAACTGTGCGAGGGGTGCCCAAAATCAACATGGGTAAAAGTTTAGGAGCCACCACCTTAGGGAAAAAATAAGCATGATTCTCTTGTTCCATTATCTCACAATACCTGCGTTCCCCTGGGGCCCTCCTCTCCCCTTCTCCTTTTCCAGGGCAAGGAGGAAAAAAAAAATGTACAAAGCAGGAGGCAGAGCGGGATTTGAATAATAAGTGGTTTCCAATTAGCAGCATTGAAAACGGAGAGTCGACTGGTATTAATTTCCATGATCAAATTACTTCATTTTGTTTTTCCTCTGACTGCGAGGATAATTTTATGCCAGGATTATTTTAGTCACTCTAATTATGCATGCATCAATATTTAGCGGGTGTTTACCTAACCCGCAGCATACCCAGATGGGCTTTTTTTTTGCTCCCTCAGAGATCACCATCGTACAATATGATATTAATGGGCGGCGCGGTGCAGAGGCAGCTCGCTTCATTTCCTCACCCTTGTTTGTAAGGGATGCTCAGGTGGCGCATCTCGGAAAGCAAGGTGGGGGCGCTTCAGAGGCATCTGCAGAAGAAAGAGGCAGCGTGGGGGAGGGGGGCACGCGCTTATTACGAAATGCAAACTGCAGTGTTGGAACAGATGTTTTGGTAGGGATTCGGTTATGCAAGACCCACGAAAACCTACCACATAGCGCCACTTCCGCGTTGGCGACAAACCCTTCCTCTCCATGTATTGGATCTCCTTGCCACTGAGGGTACTGCTTAGCTCTTCTTTCTGTACAGTCCTTTCTCCTTTAACCAACACGGCCCCCTCTTCTCCTTTTTTTCTTTGTTTCCTTTCTTTGGCTTCTTTTCCAGTTCCTAATTGGGTAAAACCCAGAATCAATCTTCAGCCTTTTACCCTGCTACATCTACATCCCTTCCCTAAAAGAGCCCTTCAGTTCCCTTGGTTTCTTTCAACTTTGAACCCAAGGCTGATGACTTCCCAATGCATAGGAACGTGACACCCAGAAGTGTTCAAGGGAATGGTCCAGTTTAGCTTAGCCTAATGTCCGGAAGTGGCTTCCTTCCCTCCAGCAATACCTGGCATTCGGTGTCTCCTCCTCCTCCTCTTCCTCCTCCTCCTCCTTCTCCTCCTCCTCCTCCTCCTCTTCCTCCTCCTCCTTGTGCTCCTTCTGGTACTGGGGAGTGAACCCATGGACATCCTACCTCCAAGCTAAACCCCCAGCTCTTTTTTTTGTTGTTGTTTTGAAACAGGGTCTTGCTAGTTTCAGAACACCTTGCTAAGTTGCTGAGGCTGTCCTCAAACTTGCAATCCTCCTTTCTCAGCCTCCTCAAGTACTGGAATTACAGCCATTCACCATCATGTCCAGCTTTGAGTGCACCATTTTGACACTCCCTTCTTTTCCTTCGCTCTCAGATTAGTTTAATCTGACTTTGCAAAGCCTCTTCAACTCTTTGTCTCTTTCCAGTCCCTCTGCCATCTGTCTGATTTCCTAATGGCCTCCTATCTGGAGTAACACCCCAGAGTGTCAGCAAGTTGATGCTGACAACCTGCAGGGTTCGAGACTCTCTTAGGTGATCTGCCCTGAGGCTGAGCCACAGTGCTGGTATCTTATGCCCTTCTTCCACTCCCAGGGACCAGAGACACCTCATCCCCGCACCACTCCCCCAAATCCCGTGGAATGAGATAAAGGCAAGATAGAGCCTTGGGTAAGAGAGTAGGACAAGAAATGGGTCAACCCGGGGAGGGCATAGGGAGCAGAGGGAGAGCAGGGTCTTGGGAATTTGAAAGGAACAAGAGAGAACACCTGTGAAAAGGTGGGTGGCCCTGTGGCATGGCTGGAGATCACTGGGACACCACGGCAGGGGGAGAGGGGGGAATGGTGAGCGGAGTAGGGGAAGAAAGTCATTCTAGACGGTCCCCCTCTGTGGATGCAAGGTGTGGTGCACTGCAGCAACATAGATGTTATAAATTCTTCTGGATTGCATATAAGTGTCCCCGTTTACCATAGGGCTTGGGATTGCTCTTGTTTGTGTTGGATTGAGGGAGGTGGCTGCATAATTATGGCCCATAACTAGAGTTCATAGGCTGGGGCAGGCCATTTAAGGCAAAATTCTCAACCCTTTCTTATACCCAAGAGAGTCTAAATCCTGGGAGTTTGTGTCAACAACAACAACAACAACAACAACAAAAGAGTGACTGATAAAGATCGGGTGATGTGTATTTTATATGATCAGAGATGCCCATGAGTAAGCCTGAGAAGACCACAGCATGGTGCATATCAGCTCCCACCCGAGAACATGATGGGTTAGTTGACCGGAGTCAATGCAAGCCTGGGTAAGGGAGATAGTTAAAATGGGAGTATTAGCTAGCTAGTTAATTCACCTGTTTACACCTTCAACAAGCATTTCATGAATGCCTACTCTGTGCCAAGGTCGCACTCTGACACTACAGAAAGAGACAATGATGAAAAGGGCATTGTCTTCAAAGAGCTCAGAGGCTCGTGTGGGCTCAGACGAGTAACGAGCAGTTGCCTCACGTAGAGTTTCCCAAGAAGTGTTCCTTGTGCCACTTGCAACAGCTCACCTGGTGTGTGAAACACGAACTTCCTGGCCCCCACCTCCACTGAGGCCAGGTATTAGCATTCCTTGCAAACACCCCAGGTGACCTGTTTCCCCAGTGCACTTTAGGAACTGTTGTGCCATAGTACAGGGTGTTGTGACACCGAGAACCTGGGGGCGGGTGGGTATTGGGAATTGAAGAAGGGCCCCTAACCCAACCGGGGGCTATTATCCTGTGGAGAGATGATAGAAGGCTCACTATTGGAGGTTGTCTTGGTCAACATTCTCATTGCTGTAATAAAAAACAACTAACCACGCAGCTTAAGAGGAAGGAAGATGTATTTGCTCACAGTTTTTGGAGATTCCAGAGTTCAGTCCATACCAGGCCAGGTCTGTGGAGTTCAGGGCATGGCAGCGGGAAGCAGAAAGAGGGAGAGAGCAAAGCTCTGCTCTTACATCCTGAAGGCCAAAAGCAAAGAGAGAGAGAGAGAGAATGAGAGAGAGAGAGACAGAGAGAGACGTCTTATATAATCTCCAAGGCCGCACCCCAGGGACCGCTCCTTAGCAACCAAGCTATGCTTCTAACATTGCTACCTTGTTCTTTGAGGGCTCGGGGGACATTCTAAATCCTGACCATTACAGAGGTAGTACCTAAGATGAGTCTTTGAGGACAAAAGGAGTCAGCATAAGGGAAAGGCAGAGAGAGCAGCAGGGCACAGAGCATGTTGGGGATGGTATTTGGGGACCCACAAGTATTCCTATGAGGCTGGGCCATAGAGAATTGTGAGTTGGCATGAGAGAGAGAGGAAATGGGGCTGGTACGTAAACGTCTACTCATGCTGAAGGATGTTGGAAGTCTCCAGGTGGCATGGCCATTTGCCCCACACGAGTCAGACCCTGTTTGTTTGGCACATTGGGTAAGTTTGATGAATGTCTCCTTGTTATCTTTATGGAGGAGATCTTGAATGACAAACTAGGGCCCAGTTGGCTTGGATGACTCTATCCCCTTTCATAAAAGAAAATATCGTGTTGAATTTTTTTGCTGATAAATGGGTGCTATGGTTTGAATATGGGTAGTATTTCCCCACTCCCTCAAAGATTCATGTGTTAAAGGCTTGATCCCCAGAGTGGTGTTGATAAGAGGTGGTGAGCCTTTCTGGAGGGTGATTAAGTGGGAGGTTCTTAGGTCATTGGGGACGTGACCTTGAAAGGACCCTGCCCATCCTCTTTCCTGACTGGAGGTGAGCAGTTTCTCTGCCATGTGCTCCCCATGAGCCCTGATGTTGCCCTCGACAGAAGCCCAGAGCAGGGGGGTTACTTGAGCTTGAACCTCTGGAACCTTGAACCAAAACAACCCTCTTCTCTTTATAACCTAATTGCTTCAGGTATTTCATTATAGTGACAGAAAGCCGGCTAGCACCGTGGGATATCTTGCCTTTGCATAGTTTAAGTCAAGCATCTTCAAACCTTTTTGTTCATTATCCCTAAAGAGAATTAAAAAAAATACAATCTTCCTGGCACATTTTAAAGCTGATGTCTAAAATTGTTTTTGGTCTAATATCTAAACAGTTGTAAAGAATGGGTTTCACTAGCATATTATACATGTTGGCATTTTATTTATTTATTTTTTGTGGTACTGGGGATTGAACCAGAGGCATTCTACTTCCAAACTACACCCCCAGTCCTATTTTATTCCTTATTTTGAAACAGGGTCTCACTAAGGTGTGGAGGGCCTCACAAGTTGCTGAGGCTGGCTGCGAACCTGCGATCCTCCTGTCTCAGACTCCCAAGTACTGGGATTATGAGCATGCACCACCACGCCCGGCTCATGTTGAAATTTTAGAATAAACTATTATATCACTCTTTTAATGATATCCAGAAGACTCTAAATACCTTGGAAGTTCAATATTTCCCACATCTTACAACATTTTAAAGACACGTAAACATCCACATTTCTATTCTACTTTCACACAATTGTGTCCAATACATTTCACACTTGAAAGTTTCTTTTTCATTCCTCTTTCTACTTCTCTGTAAAGAATATAAGAGCCAGCGGGGCTGGATTATCCAAGTAGCAGTTTCAGGATGTGGCTGTAAGTCTGGGTGAAATGGGTGTCTTTGCGAGGTGTTCGGGAGATGAGTGATGAGATAGTACTAAGGATATAAAAGAGTTTCTCTGGTGCTGAGTTGAGGATGGATGGTAGGGAGCCATGGCTGGGATTGGAGGGCCATAGTGGAGGCTGTTGCTACAAGGCAGGCCGCGGAGGGTGGGGTGGGGTGGGTGATGGCTTGCCTGGGGTGAGTTATAGTGCAGGTACCAGAAGTGTGTAGGCAGTAGATATATTTTGAAATTAGAGCCAGCAGGATTTCTTTTCTTTTCCTTCCTTCCTTTTTTTGTTTTTTTTTTGGTACTGGGGGTTGAACCCAAGGGCATTCTACCTCTGAGCTACACCCCCAACCCTATTTTATGTTTCCTGTTGAAGCAGGGTCTCACTAAATTCCTGAGGGTCTCCCTAATTTGCTGAGGCTGGCCTTGAACCTGCAATCCTCCTGTCTCAGCCTCCCAAGTACTGTGATTACAGGCATGCGCCACTGCACCTGGCTTATTGGAACATGTAATTGGGGAGATGGACTTAGAGCGACCTGTGAGATAACTGTGCAGAACAGTGGGAGAAGCGGAGTCCCTGGAGGGAAGAAGAGACAAGGAGAGAATGGAGAGGTGCAGGGGGAGGCATGTGGGAGGTGAATGGAACTCCGCAGCGGTGGCGGGAGGAGGTGAAGGCCTTGTTTGACCAGCTCTCTGTATTGTTACATATAATTTGGGGATGTTGTTAGTTTCCAAAGGCTACCATAACAAATGACCACAAACTGGGTGGTTTAAACGACATAAAGGTATTCTCCCACAGTTCTGGAAGCCAGAAGACAGAAACCAGCGTGCTGGCAGGGCCGTGTGTCCTCTGAAGGCTCCTTCCTCCCTTCTAAGGTCTCTGGTGGCTGCTCCAGGTATCCTCTGTCATTACATCACCTCTGCCCTGTGTCTGACTCAGTCATCTTCTCTTCTGTCTCTTACAAGGACAAGTGTTACTGGATTTAGAATCCACGCTAATCCAAGCAGAGCCCATCTAGAGACCCTTCATTTAATGACAGCTGCAAGGATCCTCTTTTTCCAAATAGGACCATGTCCACGGGTCCCTGGAGCCAGGAGATGGACATATCTTTGGGGGGGGGGTCACTGTTCATGCCCCCCCCCCCGGTGATGTGAATGCTTCCTTCCTCCATCCCCTTTATCTGTCTCACTCCAACTTCAAGCACCAAAGGTAGGAGGAACTTTAGGGAATTTGGCTTTATGGCTATGAATTTTGTTTTGCAAGCTGGAGAGGTTGAGTTGTGCATTGAAGTCAGATGGTAGAGGAAGTGGTGACTGACAAGCGGCAGAAGGATCTGTGAGGGGCAGGTCTCTAGGGACTTGAAGATACCTCGGCAAGACTTTCCAAGGCCACAGGACTGGGAATTCGATCCAATCTTGTCTGGATCCCAAATTGTAAGAGGTTCCTGCTGAAATCTGGGCTCTAATGACGTAAAATATGATCATACCATATCTTCTACTATGTAGCTCGCTCTTTTTGCTTTAAAAATATTACCAACATTTTTTTCAAGTCATTAAATATTCTTCAACAAACACTATTTTTAATGGTTGTATAGCAGTCCATCAAATAAAAGTACTGCAATTTGTATAACAAATCCTTTATGGTAAACCATTCAGGATGTTTTTACATTTTGCATATGATAAATACCACTGAAATGAACAGCTTTCTTTATAAATCATTGTGCACATCTTTGATTATTTTCAAATGGGCTCATTTTAAATAACCATGAACCACGAATTGCTATTGAACTACAGCAATTTCTGCTCATTGTTTTCTTTATAAACTCAAACTTTTCCTTCAGGCGAAAAAAAAAATGGAAGAGAAGTTCTTGGAACATCTGGCTTATGGTGTAATTTACTTTTGGTATTCAGCTGTGCTCTCGAATTTTGAAAATGTCTTCTTTCTAATAGACTCATCCCAGGTTTAATCTCCCTTCTGGAGATACAGATGCACGTGTGTTTCTTTCTGTGAACTGCTGGCCTAGAGCCACGGCCATGGGAGACAAACAATGCTAACATTGTGTGTTAGTTGCCACAACATTATTTCTCCATTTGTAAGGTCCAAGAGGGAAGGGCATAAAACAGAAAGAAGTACAATTTGGGAGTTTTCGTTGGGACCCAAAGACTTCTGATACTGGCTGCTGTTGAAAATTGTGATATGCTAGGTCATTTACCTATGTCATCCTCATAACCAATATGAGGTACATGTCATTATTTCTAATGTTGGGGAGCAGGCTGGGGCTCCACAGAGAGGGCAAGTCTCACTGACAATTAAATAGCAAAGTTGGAATTCTAACCATGGTTGGTCCAACTCAAACCGACCATGTTGAATGTTAGTGGGGTTCTGGTATCTTTGCATTTTGAACACTGGTCATATTTCAGACCAAAATTTGAGGAGTCATGTAGGTATGTCAACTTTTTTTTTTTGAGATGAGGCTCACTAAGTTGTTGAGGCTGACCTTGAAATTGGGATCCTCCTGCCTCAGCCTTCCCCATAGCTGGGATTACGGGTGTGTGCTACCACGCCTAAGCTAGTTGTGCCAAGTTTTAATTTGGTCAAATAAGGGCATCAAAACGGCGATCGCTATCACTGCAAATTCATACCCTAAAAGGTATTTTCCTGACAAAAAGAAGAGGAAGGTATATGCTCTGAAGACAGTCTTGTTTTTCCTTTGTTTCTTTTTTCTTTTTTCTTTTTGTTTTGTTTCGTACTAGGGATTGAACCCAGGGGTATTCTACCTCCGAGCCATGCCCCCAGCCCTTTCTACTTTTTATTTTGAAACAGGGTCTTGTTAAGTTGCTGAGGGTCTCACTAAGCTGCTGAGACTGTCCTCGAACCTGCAATCCTCCTGTCTTAGCCTCCCAAGTACTGGGATTTACACCACCATGCCCTGCTAGAGAGTCCTTTTAATAACGTGGATTGAGTCTCATGGAAAGTAAGTTTATTGCTCTCACTGGTGATCATCATCCCTCCATGGGCCAGTGAGAAGTGGGCACTAGCTCTGGAACTGTCTTTAGAGGTGGTACTGAAAGGCACCCCGTTTTAGAAGGGACCCTTCGCTCTAGCCACGGGGCCCGGCGCCGACCCAGGAACTCTCAGGACTCCATCTTGCTGCAATCGCAGGAGGTGGTTTATTGAACCAGTATACTGGGGCCGAGCTCGTATCTCACGCAGGAGAGGAGGTCGACCCTCAGCAAGGGGAGAGGAGGGTATTTAAAGATACAGCTGCAGAAGAAAAGGGGGGGGGTAGGGCAAAGCGAGGTACGTGGAGGAATTTTTACAAGCTTATTTTTACCATTCTGTTAGACATCAGTAACCAATTCCTACAA
>PVJS01013104.1:0-42649 GCA_004027185.1 Glis glis | reverse complement strand
GAAGGAAAGAAAAAAAAGGGCCCAGGAGAGACAATCACAGAAAGGATTAAACCCCCATATCCAAGAGAAACTTGATATCTTTACCTGCCACGTCAAGAGTCACCCAGGCTCTTCTGCTGTTCAGCTGGTTAGAGGGTATTCAGAGGGACCTTGCTGAGCCTCAGGCATCTTCAGTCTTTGAGGGTAGCCATGATAGGAGCAGATGACCTCCCTTCGGAGGTGAGGGCAATCATGCTTCCAATGTTTTTCCTCTTTACAGAGGGGGCGCATCCCAGATGCAGATGGACTCCCGGCTAGGGCAGTCCTTGACCCAATGCCCAGGCTCTTTGCAATAATGGCAGGTGCCAGGCCTCGACTTTCTTTCCCTCTCTCACGCAGGAGCCTTTGGGTATCTCTGAGGGGGCAGGGATTTATTACCCAATGCCAGGGCAATTAAGTGGGCTTGTTCTTTATGTCCATATTTGTCTCCCCTGGCCTTCAACTGTATCTACCTTGTCTCTGTTGTTGAAAACCCCAAAAGCCAAATTTAGAAGGTGATCAACGGGAATCTGAGGTCCCATTTCCTGAGGGATACATAAATATAAAACCCTTAAAAACTATTACTATCAATTCTGATTAAAAGACAAAGCATTTTCTTAAGTTAACACTGTCTGAGTACAAAACTGACCCAGAGCCAACTGAGAGTTGAGTGAGGCTGGCAACAAGTTATCACAGTCCCGACTAGAATAACGCAGCATGTACTACAGCAAACCAGGTTAGTGGAACACGATCTGTCACAGCACTTGTCCCATCCTGAAACAAGGGTTCATGAGAAGTACATTTACTGAGGGAAGAACTAGACAACTTTCAGAATTGGAGGTTGGCAAGTAAATTAATATCAACAGAAATATAGCTTCCTTAAAACAATTTAGTTGCCTGTGGGGGCTTGAATAAAGAACACACATCAGAAATCAAGCTGAGTTAATTAACAGATCTTGTTCTGGTGGAAGTCAAGGAGGCAAAACTTTATAGGACCAGTCGTAATTTTAGAAATATATTACTCAAATAGACTATAAGTTTAAACATTAATAAAAATTATGGGTACTTTCCGTAAGAAGCTTACCGGAAATGTAAAGAAAAAGAAAAAAAAAACAAGGTATTAACATTCAAATAAAACATTTTTTATAACAGAATTAAAATCAGGTTCATGGAGTGAGAATCTGTTACACTTTTTTAACTTTAATATAATTTTAACCTAATATATTAACTTGACTATAATGTAACCTTAATTTATACTAATTTAACCATGGGAACAAAACTTAAAATTTGTGGCTTACTAGATGACACTAATTACAAATTTATGCAGGTTGATAGCATAGGACAAAATTCAAAGAAGACTTTCTATATGCTTAGAAAACAGCATTAATAATCAGAAATGAGCTTACAGTTTAGCTTTCGGATACATATACCTCTATAGTAACCCTAAGTTATGAACCCTGATTTTGCTAAAATGCAGCTTGCTAGATAGCAAACACAAAAGATTTCCTTTATAAAAACCTCTTGTAAATAAAAATTTTAAATAAATGTTACTAAGCAGAAAACTTCATTGTTTAACCAAGATGGGATGTTATTTGATGTTCAGCTTTTAACTTGTTTACACATAATTCATTTTTACAGATAAACCATTTAAAAATTTATTTATATTTACCTAATTTACCCATTTTAATAGCCAGTCAGTGCTTTAAGTTATTACCTTAAAAATTTTAAAACCAATGGACAGTCAAATAAATAATATTGATTAGCTATTCTGAAAAATCTGTTAATTCCTTTTTAATATTTTACTATCAGCACATTTAAAACGTATTTGGTAAAAACTTAAGTCACGTGAACAATAACGAGAAATTTTTGGATCCATTTTTTTTATATGAGAGCTCTCTTATATAGGCTAATTTTGGTACCATATAGCTTTAATTGCCAGGCATTGAATTTTTACTTTTTAATTCAAGAGGGTGAGTTTACAACCAGGTCTGTCTGAGCAGTAATGTGGGGAATCTGGTCAGAGTGGCCAGGGTTAGAAAGAATTATCTGTCTTATGGGATAAAGATCTGATAAGCGGAAGGAACCTGCTGCTGGCCAGCCGGTTCCAAAGGAAGGTCATTTAAGCTCGCAAGAGTCCGCAATTGCCCTCTATTTACTGTATACCCATTTGCCCTGCTCTTAAACTCAGAAAAATTAGTTATCAGGGCTTCTAGAGGGGTGTCGAGAGAAGAGGAAGAAAATCCCTGGCCCATTTTGGGATTTTTATGATTTACTTAAATCCAGGACCCTTGAGGATCTGCCCGACAGTCACTTGCATAAGCAAGCCGAGTCAGCGTTCAGCCTCCAGAGTCCAGATAGACAGTTTTTACCCCTCACGGGGATTTACCAGCTAAACCTTGAGCAACGTTTTGGATTGCGGAGGGTCGGTATAAACCCCCGATCTGGTGCCTCTCCCGATGGCAAGGAGCTAGGACTGGCCTACGCTCCCCGCTTCCCCAGCCTTTGGGGTCACAAGCGGGCGGCTCACCGCTCAAGCGGGCTGGGAGAGTGACCTCCTGAAGTCCGTACACGCTTACTCGAGGTTAGGGGGGCTCTAATGTTTTGGGTCAGATGTATACTGCTTTTGAAGGTAGTTTTCCTGAGTTTCACCTCAAGGCCGGTTTCCTCCACTGTGGCTCAAACGAACCACCCTCTGTGCTTGAAAAGAGGGGGTTGGCTCAAGGCGCTGGGGTGACCAGTCCCTTATGTGCGCCTGTTTGGAAGAGCCGTCCTATTTGTTTTCCCCATCTCTCCCTGGGGTGGGGGAATGTTTGTCCAAGAGGAGTTTAGTTACAGCTTTGTAAGACCTGGCACTCCGCCCCCACAGCTCCGCTCCACCAGCAGGGGATTCATATGGAGGCATAAGGAATGCCTAGGAAAACAAGGCAAATCAAGATGTAACAAAAAGAGAGTAAAAACCTTTCAAACCTTGTCCAATTTTGGGGGGCTACTGCCCCTAAGCCTATCGAAAACACAACAATCACAATAAGAATGAGACTGAGAAACCAAACATTTGTACACCAGCCGACAGAGAAACCTGAGGCGCCCATAAGGAAAAAACCTGAGAACAATGAATTGGAGATACCAATTTGTAGAGACACGCAGGCAGAACCAATTTTCCTTAATGACCAAGCCAACGGACAAACAAAAAATAGACATAAAACACAACAATTCTAAGTTACAGGAACAACACAAAACAAGCAAGACAGACGCAGAATCGCCTCTTTCGAGTCGACCAATACCAGACTACAGAATCAGACGGCCGCAGGAACAGAAGCTTGCTCCTAGCGACACCCAGATGGGGTGGCTACGAGCGTCCTCGGGCCTCCCCCCAGACTCCCGGGACGTCTCCCAGGGTTGCGATCGCTGGTGTCTGAACACCTCTGTTCCGTCACGACTCTCCCTCCTCTCGAGGTTAGAGTTTCTCACTCCTTCTAGGAGTGAGACGATCGCACCAGACCAACAGTGCACTCCAGAAATTCTCAGAAATTCAGACAAAACACTTACAGACATAAATTTAAAATCTCACCTCCAAGTAGGGTCTCCGGAGTCGTGAGTGGTCGCTATCCCAGACGAGCCCCCAATGAAAGGCACCCCGTTTTAGAGGGGATCACCCACTCTAGCCACGGGACCCAGCGCTGACCCAGGAACTCTCAGGACACCGACTTGCTGCAAACGCACGAGGTTTATTGAATGAGCCAGTGCACTGGGGCCGAGCTCGTATCTCACGCAGGAGTAGGGGAGCTCGACCCTCAGCGAAGGGAGAGGGGAACATTTAAAGAGCAAAACCAAAGAAAGAGAGAAAAAAAAAAGATAGGGCAGGGAAAGGTCAGGGTGGGGCAGCGGGTTTTTCCATTACTATAGTCCTTTTAGTATTCAGATCTAGGGGTCTTAAAAGTCAGGGGTGGGGCAGCGGGTTTTTCCATTTCTATAGTCCTTTTAGTATTCAGGTCTAGGGGTCTTAAGAGTCAGGGGTGGGGCAGCTTGCTTTTCAGAGTTTTGACCTTTCACTATAAAAATGAGTTACTACATGATAGAGTGTATTAGACTTTGTAAGAAAGAAGAACAATCTTTTCTATGGAAGTTACAAGATCACATAGAAACTGGCAGGCTTCCATTTTGTAACTGTAGCTTAGATATCCATTTTGTAACTTTTGTAAAAGTGGTGTCTATATGTTCCACTCCCAGATACACTGGGTTCATGTTTCCCATTTTGTAAAATATGCCTACTAAAAGCCAGCCAGCTGGATTATATTGTAAAAGCCATGCTCCAGTCAACGGGGAATGGCGCAGTGGCCTTCACATTAGGAGGTAAAAGGCTGAGCGGACTGCCCGCCCAGTGTGCATGCACCCTTCTGGGCACAAGTAAGTTGCCTTACCAAGTTACTTTTGGTTTCATGAAGTTTTTTTTTTCTTTCTTTATTTGTGCCTTCCCTAAAATCTGTTTCTAACACTATATTCACTTTGAGTTTTGGGAAATATTAAGAAATCACAGCTATTAGAAATAAAGAATTAAATATTAAATGAAAAAACTTGGATATATAAGCAACAAATGCTGTGGAAAATGTAAGCAGAAAACATATTCACATAAGTGTTAAAGAACAGCATCAACCAAACACAAATTCAAATCCATTATTTGGGAAATTGATTAAAAAATCTATAAAATATGATAGCTATGAAAAACATAATGATGGATACTAAAGGCAGACAATTATAGAGAGTGTGGTTTTAAATCATGGATGAATTCTCTTCCCAAGGAAGAATCTAGAAGAAAAACAAATTAATATTCAAAAATATTCTCAAGGCATTTTTAATAACCTATTTACTGTAAGAATCCACTGTATTCCAGGTTCAGATAATACAAAAAAAACCAAGTTTAATGTATCCTGGATAACTTATGAATTTTGATACTAAAGAAAATAAAATCATAAGCATAAATGCATAAAATATGTGACCACTTTTTATGGAAAATTAATATAATATTGGTTTATTATTATACGCACACAAGCTGCCATTAATGTATAAAGAAAATATTAAGAGATTTTTTAATATACAAAATCAGAACACAAAATAAAAAATGATCTATGTAATCTTCCCTAAGAATATACTAATTGAAAATATGAATTCTGAAATAAAGAAGGTTAGGTTTATAAGATGGCATTAGCCCTGATTCTATTTCATATCATTATCTCTGTGATGGTTCCTCCATATACATATAATTTAGTTTAGACCAAAAATTAATTCAAAAATATTTTTTGCACCAATATGCAGGGACTATCCTAGCATATAATAATTCTTATAATAAAGACAAAAATAGTGAACAATATGGTTATAAAATTAAAAAAAGAAAATATTAATATTGATTTTATAGGATGATGCCATAAAAAGTAATAATAAAGATTTGAGTGTATATTATCATTTCATGTTGCATTGCAAGAAAGTGGGAACTAAGAATATCATGCTGAATTCTTCATTTTACATCAAGGGAGTCATAAGTAGTAAATTTATTCTACATATGACAACTTTGGAAATAAATCTAATCACATTATTTTTAAATCTCTTGTATAAACTCTAAATAATGTAAACCACACATGAAAGCAAATATATACCCATATAATTAATGCCATATTTAATGAAAATAATTTTAAATTACATAAATGCTCATACATAAAAAGATATATCAAATATCTCTATATATATAAAATTAAATTTCCTATTAAGAGAACAACTTCTATCTGATTTGGATAAAAGCAATATGTCATGAGAATAAGCTGCTTAGATGAGAAATACCTGCAGTACAAAATGTAAAAGTAAAATAAAGTGACATATGAACAGAGTTTTGAAGATAATTTAAGTGTTTATATGATGTATATGAGAATGGATATAAGTAAATAATACCTCAGATATCTGTACCAGTTGGGATTTTAGTTAATTCTTATGTTGTTATTTGCGACTTTTATTTTTTATTTATTTATTTATTTATTTTTTTGCGGTAACGGGGATTGAACGCTGGGGCGTTCTACCTCTGCGCTACGCCTCCGGCCCTATTTTTTATGCTTTATTTTGAAACCAGGTCTCACAAAGTTGCGGAGGGCCTCACTAAGGAGAGAGAGACAGAGAGAGAAAGAGAGAGAGAGAGAGAGCTGAGGCTGGCCACGAACCCGGATCCTCCAGTCTCTGCCTCCCAAAGTACTGGGATTACAAGCGTGAGCCACCACGCCCGGCTATTTGCGACTTTTATATTTTCAGTTTTACCTAATTAACTAGTCAGGTCAGTACTTTTTATTTTAACAAAGATAAATAAATCTGGGAATTAATGACTATGAACAGGGAATTGTCTTAGATCTCATTATGTTGATTTGAATGTGTCTCTGTTTATTTTTCATCATTTGAAGGAACATTTATTCTTACCTGACCTACTTGCCCCCAAAGCTCTCGTGATGCATCATTCTACTTTCTAATCAATTGATAGCCTTGAAGTGTTTATTTGACAAGGGTGTATACATCATCAGTGTTAAAACATGATAGGGAAAACATCATGATTCCAGCTGAGATAGAATTTAAATTTTAATATTTGTATTTTAATCATATTTTATAAGACTACTTTAACCAGCTATCAGTCCCGCCTCGTCCACTGATACCTGGGTTCACAGAGCACAGATCTCCAAGTAGGGCAAAAGATTCTCTTGCCTCAAATCATTTTAATAATTCATAGTCTCACACACCTAGAGCTAATTACTTAAAATTCTCAGATACATTTTTCTTTTGCTAAGTTCCACCTCAGGCTAACCACTACAACAAATTTGATTTTGCTTATCTTCTCCACTCTTCATGAGTTCTTCCTGGCCCCTCTCCACTCTATTTATTCCTGAGATCTTTTAATTCTTCATCTCTTTTTAATGCTGAGAGATTAAATTCAACCCCAGCTTTTCTCCACAGACATACATATCTCAATTTCTGCCAAAGCTCAGCAAAGCAAAAGGACTTCTAAAGAACAGGGCTTTTCTGAATTCCAAGGCATCTTATTAAGCATGCATTTTGGAATCTCTTTCCCTCCCTAAACACAAATATTTCTAATACTAATACATATATTACATGCATACTAATATACTCAAATATTTCTATACTAATACATAGTATACTTTCCCCAAAGGGAATTCAGGTGAAAAGATTTCTCTGTATCCTTCTACCACTATAATATAGCCCATGGTGCTAAAAATCGGATCCTTGGACCAGCACTAGAAATCCAGATTCTTGGGCCTTAATTCACACCTACAGAATCAGAAATCAAATATCTTGACAACCTGTCTTTAGAGGAGACCCATCAAATGCAAAGACAGGTAACCACTACTCATGCAGTCCAGTGCACGTGCAGACAGCCAAGCCAGGAATTCTGTTGTTCAAGGGAGAAGGAAACTCTGTTCCTGTTTTCAGGGAGAGACTGATTCACCTTCTGTATTTGTTCTCTCCAGGCCTGGAAATCAGATGGGGCCTGTCCACAGTGAGGGACAATGTCCTCCAAGCCCACACATACCCACACACCATTCTCCTCTGGAGACACCCTCTCTGGCACACACGGAATAACTCTTTGCAAGGTTCTAGATATTTGTTCCACCTGACATGATGCCATTATCCTGTGTACAACTCAAAAAGCACTAATTCCTTCCCCAGAATTCGGTTTTCTAAGCCTCTTAGATAGACTTGATTTTTTCCCCCAATGAAAATTTTGGTTTTTAGGATTTCAGCATTTGGGATTATAGCATTTAGGATTGTGTCTTTTGGGATTATGATCAGCCACCACATACTAAGAAAGGCAGAAAAGAAATAAGAATGTGCATGGGTGGACAAGGAATACCTATACATTCCAAATAGAGTTCTGTTCATGCTGCCCTGAGCTTGACTCATCCTGAGCTTCAGTTTTCATAGCTCCCTTGGGTGAATGGGCCTCCTTCAAAACTTTCCCTCTGCTTTCCATCCTTGTCCTGTGACACGACACGCACTGCAAGGTGGCTGCCCAATGTCTCCTTCCATCCTTCCTCTGATGTTCTGCTTACACAGTCTTATACCACTTACTATGCTGATAGTTTTCCTAATCATAATGAGGAATTTCATCATTGTAATAATATAGGAATTTTACCATTGTAATAATTTAGTGCATGCTTATACCACCAATGCACAACTGGTCGCCTTTTGCTAACTTTAGAGAATTGGTCTAACAAGTGGACAATATAGTTTAGTTTAATTAAGATTTCTTTCTTCCTCCTAGACTAACCACAACTGATGGTAGATTTGAGCCAGATTGCAAAGAACCTTCAAAGTATTATATTGTATTCCATATGCAGTGGTAATAGTTGGGGATTTTGATAGGAAATGGGAGATTACCATGGGAGTGACAGGCCAAGAAATACCCATGGGGTGACAAAGTACCCTGGATTAACCTGAGTGAGAGATTGCATAAATTAATACTTCGGTCTAGAGTTGGGACAGCAAAGATTGAGGCAAATGGACAGATGAACCATGTTCATAAAGAAATAGGTGAAAAAATGAAATGTATAATCATGTATCACTGGGTTTGGTAACTGTGCACCCAGCTTTATAAAGGATAAATCTGAAATTTACTAAGGAGGAATACACATAGGACTGTGGGGAGGGAATGAGGTCAAAGTACTGAAGGTAGTTCCATGTCTAGCAATCCATTACTTTCCAATTTTACCAATTGTAAATTCTGGCAACTTTTTCATGGGCCTGATTCTCTAGAAGGAGAATTTCTTTGGGGAATCTGTGAGGGCAATGTGTGTGAAGGAGAGATCTCAAAAGAAGGGTTACAGTCACAGCAGGGAAGAGAAGAGAGCAAGTCTGCCAAGGATGTGGTTTTGGCTGGAGATTAGCCTCCACCTGGTGCTATGAGGCGTTGTGGAGCACGAACTGGACTGCAGAGTATGCCACCTTGAGGCAGGTGTCTGCTGGGCTATGACTGAAGGCTGTCCCAGGCAGTGGGAGCTCTGCAGTAGGAATGTACAACCTCCCTGGGGGATTTGTTCCTACTTAGCAGAAGTGACAGGGGCACCTTTGAGCCTTTAGCAGCAGACTTACACCTTGCTGATTAAAGGGAATTTGCACCTTGCTAATTAAAGGGAACTTGTGTAGGAAAAAGGAATTGAATTGACCACAGTCTTGGAAATTAAATAAGTAATTTTTTTTGCGGTACCTGGGATTGAACCCAGGGGCGTTCTACCTCTGCGCTACACCCCTGGCCCTATTTTTTATACTTTATTTTGAAACCGGGTCCCATGAAGTTGTGGAGGACCTCACTAAGTAGAGAGAGAGACAGGGAGAGAGAGAGAGAGAGAGAGAGAGAGAGAGAGAGAGCTGAGGCTGGCTGTGAACCCGGATCCTCCGGTCTCCGCCTCCCAAAGTACTGGGATTACAAGCGTGCGCCACCACACCCAGCTAAATAAGTGATTTTTGATGTAATAGGTATAACTATATTATAAATAGAGGCAACACTAAGATGTAGTGTTACATATTTTATATAAGAAGCAGCAGTTTTAGTTCTAGGCTCTTTCTACAATTTTGCTGAATCCAAGGTAGAGTATCACCATAAATATCTTGCAAAATCTTACATGCCTCTCTGTAAACCATGTCTTAAGTTAGTCTGGAAACCTCTAAATTATTTAAGTCAGACCTGAATATTTTATCTTGTAATATCTAAAATATCTAATATTGAATGTCAGTTACCTTTGTTAAACACTAGAGAAAGTTTTATATTTCTATTTAAATTGAATAAAGTTTTGCATTTGGATAATTTCCAATTCTGAGTTAAGAAATACCTCAGAAAACTGATAACTTTGATAGCTTAATATTAGCAATTCAGATTTTTAGAAGGATAGTAGAATCATCAATTTTCTTTATCTACAAACATGTATTCCCTCTGTAAAGAGAGAAATGATCTCCAGGGAATTTTTTTGTAATTCTTTGTCCTCCTACAAGTGGGATATAACTTTCTTCCCATTACTGTTGCCATTATGATTGTCTTCACTGTTGGTGATATTTGCAATCATCTGCTTACCTTTTCCACATGTATTTCAAATGCTTATGAGAAATCTTCTTTCCAAACACAATTTGGTATTGAATATTTTTATAACACTCAAAGTTTTTTAGTTTACATTTAACACTATAGTAATTCAAAGAGCTTGTTCAAAATAGACTGAATCTCATTGATGTTTGCTATTTACTGAGCATTCCCTATGATGTATACAATGTTTTCCTCTCCCTAAAAGAAATGAAAATTTTTTATCTTCAACTTTAGCCAACAAGAAAGAATTCTCACCAAAGATGTATGAATTTATGCACACTTACAATGTTCTGAAGATAATCTATAATACCTGCTTTCAATTAAAGTACAGGAAATACCCTGTATAATGCATGTTCTGTCAGAAAAGCAATATGGGAAATGAACACTAGCATTACATGAATCTGCTACATCACTTCGTATTGAAAAGTTAGGTCTATCAATCAGTCTGTGGAAAAAATGCTGGTACTTTGTGTGAAGTACCGCACTACATGTTTAAGGAGACATAAAATAAAATTCTTACTTCTCTAAATTTTTGTATTTTTTTTTTGCGGTACCGGGGATTGAAACCAGGGGCATTCTACCTCTGCGCTACACCCCCGGCCCTATTTTTTTATGCTTTATTTTGAAACCGGGTCTCACGAAGTTGTGGAGGGCCTCACTAGGTAGAGAGAGAGAGAGAGAGAGAGAGAAATCGTGCGCTGAGGTTGGCCATGAACCCGGATCCTCCGGTCTCTGCCTCCCAAAGTACTGGGATTACAAGCATGCGCCACCACGCCTGGAAAAATTTTTGTATTTTAACTGGTGACTTCTTGCCATGATGATGGGAGCCAGAAAGAAAAGAAAATGCTATGTGTGGATACTTGAGTGGAAAGAAATAACTCTGATGGGACATGAAATGATGAGGATTTGAGTAAACAAAAGAAAACCTAAAAAAAAAAAAGAAAAGTGAACCAACCTTGGTATTTGTAAATAGATGAATTAATAATGAAGATGTGGGATGTACACACAAAGGAATTTTGCTTAGCCATAAAAAGGAGAAAATTATGTCATTTTCAGGAAAATGGATGGAACTAGGGAGTATTATGCTAAGTGAGGTCAGCCAGTTGCAGGAAGTCAAGGGTTATATGTTTTCTCCCATGTGTGGAAGCTAGAGAGAAAATAAAAAATGAAAGGGACTTTAGATCAATAAGGAGAAAGATCAGTACAATGGTGGAAGGGGATTCAGGGAAGGAGGTGGGGAGGTGAAAAAGAACTGATGATGGAAACCATTTAATTAATGCTCTGTCCAAGTATGAAAGTGTCCCTACTAATCACACTGATATGTGCGGGGAGGGAGTGTAGCGGGGTGGGCTCTGGGGGGAAACACCCCAAGTGCTGTGTGTGCTGTCTGTATCACTTTGAACCTTGCCATGATGTATAATTACAATGCACCAATAAAAGTATAAAAAAAGGAAAAGAGGGTATCTTTCCTTATCATCTACCCAGGATATAAGTAGAGGGATTCTTCCTACAGTAAAAAAAAAAAAAGTCATGAATCTATTAAGTAATAAGAGAGGGAAAAAGCTTTAAAATAAGTTTCACAAAATAACTAAATCTTCACACACCCCCAATCATGCAAATATAACTAAGTTTTCAGAGTTAAAGACTGAATAGGGAAGAATGTCACAAACTTAAGAGGATTCATGAGATGGACACTCTAATGTTAGCCCTGTGGTGTCAGAGACTTGTACTGAAAGGCTTCTGCAAACATTAATCCACTTCCAATAAGGAGTCTTGACAGATTCAAGAATAAAAATCAAGGATCGGTCAATTGTCATTCTTGTGCTTTCCCTGGCAATTCAGTTAGTGTTGTGCAGACCTGTACATGGGGCTTAGTATGAAAGACACTGTGAAGAGCACTTGAAATTGAAATGTTTAAAATTTCAAAAGACTCAAATGAAGCTAGGTTAGTCTGGCCTCATTTTCCTGGTCAGTAAGGGCTTTTCAGAGAATGAAAGCTTTCATTTGAGCAGTGTATTCTATGTAAATAAAAGAATCTTCACATAAGACATCTGTGTTAATTAAAGCTGCAAAATGGAATGCTTCACTGGAAAAACAAAGCTATCTCTTTTCTCAGCTTTTTAGTTTGCAGGTACTTCCCTGAATTTAAAATCAGTGATGTTTAAATGGTCAGGGCAATCCCTTGGCAGATTTCTCCAATCCTTTGAAATATTGAGGGTCATTTACATTTGAGTATGTTCACACTCTTAAGTGCTCAGCCTACCCTTTAAGGAGCTAGAGTGTCTTTCTAAGAATTCTGCCAGAAATAAAAAAAATCTTGCCATTAGTTTGCTGCATTAGGTTTTAGGCAGCTAACCATTCAGGACTTGGTACTCACCTGGGGATTTGAAATAGACCCTGCCAGGGTCAAGAGCACACACTGGAGCTGGGTGTTCACTGAGTAGTTAAGAGAGAAGAGGGATGGTGACCAATCTGCATCCTTAGAGAATACAAGCATCAAACTTAAAAAACAAAACCGATGTACAAATTCAAAGGCTAGGAGAAGGTCAGAAAGATGCAAAGTGTGGCCAAGATCTCTGAAATAGAAGGGTAGAGAAGTGGTAAAGCAAGCAAGCAAACAAACAAACAAGGCTGGCTGGAGGGTCCTGGCTTACTCTTCTGCTGAGACAGCATCAACTTTCAAAGAACCCAGCTGGCTCGAAAGTATGAAGTCAGTGAGTACAGGTGTGAAGTGCAATTAAAATCTATGAAATTCAATGACCAAGTAAAGTCTCCGTCTATGACTCTATAGTTTCTAGTGAGAAAATCCAGATTTTCTTAGTAGTGCCTCATATAGAAATTAATTTCAGTCTATTTTGTTATTAAAAGTCTTGTTTGCCAAACACTCTTCATTATACAGCAGTCTTCTGCTCTTTAAGAGTTACATTTTTATTTATAAGTAAATGCTATTCTCTTATATGCCTTAAGCCAATGCTACTTTGTTTTTTTTTTTTTTTTTTTTTGGTGGTACTGGGGATTGAACCCAGGGATATTCTATGTCTGAGGTGCACTCCTAGCCCTATTTTTTATTCTTTATTTTGAGACAGGGTCTCACTAAGTTGCTGAGGGCCTCACTAGGTAGCTGAGGCTGGCCGTGAACCTGTGTCCTCCTGTCTCAGCCTCCCAAGTACTGGGATTAAAAGCATGTGCCACCACTCCTGGCTAATGATTCTCTGCAATATCATAGTTAGTGGTGGTATATGCTATGATAGGAATGTCCCCTTGCATATGATATGTATTTTGCCATCTACTGGAAACAACTTCAAAGGACAGACAGATGTGTTAGACCAGAGAGGATGCTGCTACAATAATTCAACTCTATATGCAGTGACACAATGGTGAAATGTCTGGTGGACACAAGTAGTTAAAAAAATAATCACAGTGTGATAACTGCTTTCATTTCTAAATGAGGACCAACAGCCTTGTGAATTTCTTCATCCAAAGTGTCTGACATGATTTTGTTGGTGCAATCAACACCTCATCACCTGCTTGTTCTAAATATACCATATTTGACACATAGAGATGCTCCAGATTTTATTAATAAATGCAAAGGCAAGTTTGAACATGTTAGGGCAAGCATCACTATTCTTTAAATTCAGATTTTATTGTAAACACTGATACTCTGATGTATATTCTCATCATTCTCTTCATTATTTTCTCAAAAGAAATAAAAAGGAAGTGCCATGTGTCATAAAAAGTATAATTTGAGGCAAATAGCATGAATATTTGGAAATCATGAAAAATGTAATATACTGCATCAAAATGTAGACTTAAAAAAATTCCTTTCACTGTATTGCTAATAAACTGTATCCAGAAATGTGTGGTGATACAACCACACTGTGTGGTGGTAACATGTAGATGAGAATAGCAAACCCAAGAAGTATATTGCTTAATCTTGACCACACAAAAGCCTTTTTACAGGGTTCAATGTACCTTGCATTGCCTTCTGATTAGATCTTTAGGATCTCAAAACTATTTGATCAAATCAAACTAGTGGATATTTTGACTACCAAAAATATATGATATTCATTTGTCTATAAAAGAAGTAGAATTTCTTGTTATTACAAAATTATGCTGGTTTCAAATGAAGTGCATCAAAAATTCTTTTATTATTTTATTAGACTTTGTTTAACATAATAAAATACAACCATCAGAAAGCCCAATATATTGGGAATTTTATATTCTTCTTCATCAGAAATTGACAAATGATAAGAAAGGAACATCTCAATACCCAGCACCTATCCACATCTTTAAATATTGAAGAAGTAATAGGTATTCACAACAATGCTATTTATACCTCTATCTTCTGACCTTTGAATTATGCTCCATAAAATATATTGAATCAATCTTGAAGAATTATATGACAGCAAAGATCCTTGAAAGTGTATCTGATTCATTCTGTTGACTTCAGCTGGAAATGCATAAAAGTCATGCTATTATTATTATTATTCAATATTATTCAGTCTTATTATTCAATAACAACACAGTAGCCCAAACCACAGGTTCTGTTTTGAGTCCAATTTTAATTCAATAACCTTTGCTATCAAAGCTGTCCCCAATATATGTGACTGGGTTTATGCTGTCATATCTTAAATTTATTTCTTCAGTAGATCTAGAGAACAAAATGACACTGTCCATTCAGGATTTTATCTGTGAGCTCCATGTAATGGCACCTAATCACAAGAACTCTCACCCAAAATCTCTTTCATGTCAAAATTAATGTTCAAATATTAGATTTATATTATATGCTAGTCTTAGTTTTTTTATTTTAAGCAAAGAAAAATTGTTCACTTATCCACATTGATCCTATTCTGTAGAAAGGGATTATTGTTCTTAAGCTTAAGCAGAGAGTTTTGGCATTCCAAGGAACAAATTAAGAGTTCTTTACCTGGATTTCAGTTTATTGATTTTCTTTAGCATTTTGAATTCAATTCTCTCTGTAGTAAGAGAACAATAAACTCATTAGCTCAGGAGATTTACCCTTGGTTCTATGTTGGTTAGTATTACAGATAAATGCTACAGAGACTCTGGTTTAAAAATATTTTTCTGTTTCTGTGGTCCAAGATGGCGACTAAGGAAGATACCACGTTACGACCACTCTGAGACTTGGATCTCAATTGTCATGAAAGCAACTTCTCAACAGAAGGGAAGCAACAAAAACTTGAACTAAACAACAAAAAATTTGAAACGTGACAGAATCAAAGACAGAAGACAAAACAGAGGAAAGTAAAAACCTCCAAGCGCCTTACCTAAGGAACGGCGGCGGAGCCATCTTGGCCAGACCATCCCGGCAGCTACCAGCATTGAGGCTTCCACACGCCGCCAGCAGAGAAGCCAGAGACCTCAGCAGAGATGAAAGCAAGCAGCACTCGCTCCACACTCAAGACACCAAACGGTGGCGGCGACAGCAGCTGCAGCGACGCCATCTTAGTAGGACCTTACCTACGGCTACCAGCATTGTGGCTTCTACACAAGACCAACGGAGGTGCCAGTGACCTGCTGTGAATCCAGCAACTGCAGGATAGCAGCAGTGAAGGCGAGCAGCAACTTGCTCCATGGCAACACAGACCCGAATGACTGCTTCGGCAGAAGCGGCAGCGGCGCCATCTTGGTCAGACCGTGCCAGAACCTACCTGCATTGCGGCTTCTGCAGGCCACCAACAAAGAAACCAGGAACCTTTTCTAAAACCAACACTGCAGAGCATCAGCATCCAAAGTGAGCAGCAGTTCGATCCACGCTGGACAGAATCGCCAGTGCGATTCAGGCCTGGCAGAGTCCCCAGTGCCTGGAACCCTGACCAAAACCTGTGGCAGTGGCTGAGCTCCCCCCCAGAGATTAAGAGCAGTGCTCAATGAGACTGTAAGTCAACGAGCCGTCCCAGGGGAAGACCACCCAGCACGGCCACAGGGACTCAGGGGGTCTGAGATGTGTGGATTGCCCCAGCAGAGGTAGGAGTGGGGTTGCTGTGGGACGCGGTAGATGTGTGGGTAAGCAGACAGTCCCTGGAGACATTTAGGTGCGACAAACTTGCAGACCTGGGGGAAAATTGGACCAAACCAGCCCTCTCTGTGGAAAACATGGAGTTCTGTGTTTGCACAGATTCGGGTCAAAGTGACATCTGCCGCTTCTGTAGGCAAAGAGAGACAGAAGCCCAGGGCCCCATGTTGGTGACACCTGCCATAGGTGTAGACAGAGAGAGACGTAGGGACAGCCCAAGTGGAGACCATGGAGACCCACGCTTGCAGTGAGAGGGGCAATAGCGGCACTGGCCGCCTGCACAGGTAGTGAGAGGAACCAGGCAAGGGTCCCAATCACTGAAGGAGACCAAGAATTGGGCCTGCAAATGGTCATTATACAGAGCAAGTGAGAATAACCATTCAGCAAAGGCCATTCACCTTTAAGGCTCACCTAGTAGCAACTATGTACCTCCAGAATAAGAAACTATACAGGGAAAGAGATTAGACATAGGAATCCTACAGTGAGAGAGAGAGAGAGCTACCAAAAGCAACAAAGGTATAAACATTAAAAACCTGAAATCATGAAAAGGAAGACTAGCAAAGAAACAATGAGCTCCCACATCCCCACAACAACAGAACCCGCCAACACACAAGTGCACAGATTGCCAGAAGGTCAATTCAGTACTTTAATAGTAGAAATAATACAGGATTTCCAAAAGGAATTCAGAGAGAGCCTGGAAGCAATGAAGGATCAAATAAACAAAGAATCTGACAACCTGAGCAGGAATCATAAAGAAGCGCTGAAGGAGGTGAAGGATGCAATGATTGAAATGAAGGCATCAATACAGACCATCAACAATAGACTAGACCACATGGAAAACAGACTCTCACTCTTAGAAGATGACATCTCCAAAAATGAACACATAGTACATAAATTAGAAAAAACAATTCGACAGCATGAATTGGACATTGAAGAGATCTCAGCCAGTCTTTTTTTATATATTCATTTATTGGTGCATTGTAATTATACATTTTGATACACATCAGGGTAGCAGCATCATACATGTACACATTGCTCATTTAGCCCTCCCTCAAATCCCACCCTATTCCCTCCCCAATCTCTCCCATTAGTGCTCCCCATAGTGATTGAGTCTTATAAGTTTGTGTATATACATCATGTGCTATAGTGTGTTTCTCTCCACCCCCCAACTCCCTCAGTTAGGTCACCTTCTTTGTTCATCTAAAGATTTTCTTCTTCTTTCTTGGTAGTCCCTTCGGGGGGGGGGACATCCGACTTTTCACTCTTAGTGACTTACTAATTTAACTTAGCATAATATTCTCCAGTTCTCTCCATTTCCCTGCAAATGATGTAATTTTGTTCTTCTTTGTGGCTGTGTAAAATTCCATTGTGTACATATCCCATAGTTTTGTGATCCATTCCTCTGTCGATGGACACCTTGGCTGGTTTGAAAATTTGGCAATTCTGAATTGTGCAGCTATGAACATAGATACACATGTATTAGTCTGGTAGTTTGGTTTCAGTCCTTTTGGGTAGATGCCTAGAAGTGGTATTGCTGGGTCATATGGTAGGTTCATTCCCATTCTTCTGAGAATCCTCCACACTGTTTTCCACAGCGATTGCACTAATTTGCAATCCCACCAACAGTGTAGTAGAGATGCTACTTCTCCACATCCTCACCAGCATTTGTTGTTGTTTGTGTTTTTAATGATTGCCATTCTAATTGGCGTTAGGTGAAATCTCAGGGTAGTTTTGATTTGCATCTCTCTGATTGCTAATGATGTTGAACATTTTTTCATAAATTTATTGGCCATTTGTATTTCTTCTTCTGTGAAGTGTCTATTTAGTTCACTTGCCCATTTTTTGATTGGATTATTTGTTTTTTTAGTGGTGATATTTTTAAGTTCTCTGTATATCCTAGATATTAGTCCTCTATCAGAGGAGTAGCTGGTAAAGTCTTCTCCCACTCTGTCAGCTCTCTGTTGAGGTTCTTGATTGTTTCCTTTGCTGCACAAAAGCTCTTCAGTTTAATGCAATCCCACATAATGATCCTCATTTTAATTTCATGTGCCTTTGGGGTCGTGTTGAGGAAGTCTACCTGTGCCTATGTGTTGAAGTGTTGGGCCTATGCCCTCTTCAAGTAGCTACAAGGTCTCTGGTCTGATTTCTAGGTCTTTGCTCCATCTTGAATTGATTGTTGTAAGGTGAGAAAGTGGGGTTTATTTCTATTTTTTCTGCATATGGTTAGCCAGTTTTGCCAGCACCATTTGTTGAAGAGGCTATCTTTTTTACAGCAGATGTTTTTAGCCCCTTTGTCAAAAATCAATTGACTGTAGGTGTGTAGATTTGTTTCGGAGTCTTCTATTCTGCTCCATAGGTCTATGTGTCTGCTTTTGTGCCAATACCATGCCATGCTCTTTTTATTACTATGGCTTTATAGTATAGTTTAAAGTCAGGTATTGTGATGCCTCCTGCATGGTTCTTGTTGCTGAGAACTAATTTGGCTATTCTGGGTTTTTTGTTGTTCCAAATGAATTTAAGGACAGATTTTTCTATGTCAGTGAAGAATGACTTTGGTAATTTAAAGGGTATTGCATTAAATCTGTAGATCACTTTTGGAAGAATGGCCATTTTGCTGATATTTATTCTGCCTACCCAAGAGCATGGGAGATCTTTCCATCTTGTAAGATCTTCTTCAATTTCTTTTTTCAATATCTTAAAATTATCCTTGTAGAGGTCTTTTACCTCCTTGGTTAGGTTTATTCCCATGTATTTTATTGTTTTGGGGGATATCATAAGTGGAACTGTTTTCAGGATTACATTTTCAGTGGATTTATGGTTGGCATATAGAAAAACTTCTGATTTTTTATGATTGATTTTGTATCCAGACACTTTGCTGAATTTGTTGATCAGTTCTATGAGCCTTTTGGTTGAGTTTGCTGGATCTTCTAAGTATAATATCATGTCACCTGCAAATAGAGATAGTTTCAGTTCCTCATTTCCTATTTGTACTTCTTTGATTTCCTTCTCTTTCCTTATTGCTCTAGCTAGAGTCTCAAGTACTATATTGACAAGACATCCTTGTCTTGTTCCCGTTTTTAAGGGGAACCTTTGAAGTTTTTCCATATTCAGTATGATGTTGGCTGTGGGCCTAATGTATATTGCCTTTATGATGTTGAGTTATGGTGCCTCTATTCCAATTCTCTGCAGTGTTTTTATCACGAATGGGTGTTGGATTTTGTCAAATGCTTTTTCAGCATCTATTGAAATAATCATGTGATTTTTGTCTTTACTTCTGTTTATGTGGGATTACATGGATTGTTTTTTGTATGATAAACCAGGTTTTCATCCCTGGGATGAACCTGACTTGGTCATGATGTATGATCTTAGTGGTGTGGTTTTGAATGCACATTGCTAGTATTTTGTTTAGAAGTTTTGCATCTAAGTTCATCAATGATATAGGTCTGTAGTTTTCTTTTCTTGATCTGTCTTTATTTGGTTTTGGTATTAATGTGATGTTGGCTTCATAGAATGTGTTTGGGAGGGTCCTGTTTCTTTCTATTTCATGGAATAGATTGAGGAGTATTGGAATTAGTTCTTCTATAAAGGTTTTATAAAATTCACCTGGAAAACCATCTGGACCTGGGCTTTTCTTTGATAGTAGGCTCTTTATTGCTGCTTCAATCTTGTTAATTGCTATTGGTCGATTTAAACTTTCTATATCTTCTTGATTCAACTTAGGAAGGTTGTACATGCCTAGAAATGTGTCAATTTCTTCTAGGTTTTCGATTTTGTTGGAGTATAGTTTTTCAAACTAGTTTCAGATAATCCTCTGGATTTCCATGCTGTCGGTGGCAATATCACCTTTTTCATCTCTTATTTTAGTAATTTGGGTTGATTCTCTCTTTCTTTTGGTTAGGTTGGCTAGTGGTTTATCTATCTTGTTTATTTTTTCAAGGAACCAGCTTTTGGTTTTGTTGATTTTTTGTATTTTTCTTATTCTCTACTTTGTTGATTTCTGCTCTGATTTTAATAATTTCCTGTCTTCTACTGGCTTTGGGGTTAGACTGTTCCTGTTATTCAAGGGCTTTGAGGTGTTTCATTAGGTTATTTATTTGGTGATATTCTGTTCTTCTTATGTGGGTAATGAATTTTCCACTTAATACTGCCCTCAGGGTGTCCCAGAGATTTTGATATGTTGTGTCTCTGTTTTTGTTTGTTTCTAGGAATTTCTTAATTTCTCCCCTCATGTCTTCTCTGACCCATTCCTCATTCAGCAGTGTGGTGTTCAGTCTCCACGTGTTTATGAGGTTTCTCTGGGTCTTCCTATAGTTGATTTCTAGTTTCATTCCATTATGGTCTGAAAAGATGCAGGGGATTATGTCACATTTTTTTAACTTGCTAGTGAGTACTTTGTGGCCTAGGATATGGTCTATTTTAGAGAAGTTTCCATGAGCAGATGAAAAAAAAATGTGAATTCAGCTGTAGTTGGTTTGGAAGACATAAAGTCAACTTCTGTTTGAATTGAAATAAAGACATCAATACAGACCATCAACAATAGACTAGACCACATGGAAAACAGAATCTCACTCTTAGAAGATGACCTCTCCCAAAATGAACACATAGTATATAAATTAGAAAAAACAATTCAATAGCATGAATTGGACATTGAAGTGATCTCAGCCAGTCTTAAAAGATCAAACATAAGAATAATAGGCATAGAAGAGGGATTAGAAGCTGAAACTAAATGAATCAATAATCTATTCAGAGAAGTAATATTAAAAATTTTCCAAACATAGAAAGAGAGGTCAGTACAGAGGTACAGGAAAAATATAGAACCCCCAATAGACAGGATCAGAGAAGAGGTTCACCAAGCCACATAATAATCAAACTGACTAATGTAGAGGCCAAGGAGAGAATCATAAAGGCAGCAAGAGCAAAAGACCAAGTAACATTCAGAGGCAAACCAATAAGAATCACTTCCGACCTTCCAAAGGCAGTCATGAAAGCCAGGAAGGCCTGGAGCAACATATTTCAAACTCTGAAAGAAAACAACCTCCAGCCAAGATTTGTCTACCCAGCAAAGATATCTATCAAATTTGATGGAGAAATAAATCCTTCCATGACAAAGAGAAGCTGAAAGACTTTATGTCTTCCAAACCAGCACTAGAGAAAATGCTCAAAGAGATTAATCACAAGGAAGAAACAATAAGGAAACGCCAGAACCAGGGAAACAGTAATTTCCATCAAACAAACAACTAGGCAAAGAACAAACACTACCTCAAACAGAAATTAAAACTCAAAATGTTAGGAATGAAAACCAATCTCTCAATAATCACGCTGAATATAAATGGCCCCAACTCCCCAATCAAAAAACATAAGGTGGCAAAGTGGATTAAAAATCACAATCCATCTATATGCTGCCTGCAAGAAACATACCTTAAAAGTAAAGATACGCACAAACTAAAGGTGAAGGGATGGAGCAAGGTAATCCACGCTAATGGAACTCGAAAACAAGCAGGAGTAGCAAACATGATATCAGACAAATTAGACTTCAAACCTAAGCTTATCAGAAGAGACAAACAAGGTCATTTCATACTGGTAAAAGGAACAATCTAGCAAGAGGCTATAACAATAGTCAACATTTATGCCCCAAACATAGGTGCAACCACTTTCATAAAAGAAACTCTTTGTGACATTAAATAACACATAGATCCCAATACAATAATATTGGGAGACTTCAACACACCTCTCACACCACTAGATTGATGTTCAAGACAAAAGGTCTGTAAAGATGCCTCAGACCTAAGGAACACCACAAACCAAACGGACCTAGTAGACACATACAGAATATTCCACCCTACTACAGCTGAATTCACATTTTTCTCAGTTGCTCATGGAACTTTCTCTAAAATAGGCCAATCCTAGGCCACAAAGTGAGTACTAGCGAGTTCAAAAGATGTGACATAATCCCTTGCGTCTTTTCAGACCATAATGGAATGAATCTAGAAATCAACTATAAGAAGATCCAAAGAAACCTCATAAATACATGGAGACTGAACACCACACTGCTGAATGAGGAATGGGTAAAAGAAGAAATAAGGGGAGAAATAAGGAAATTCCTAGAATCAAATGAAAACAGAGACATAACATATCAAAATCTCTGGGACACCCTGAAGGCAGTATTAAGAGGAAAATTCATAGCACTGAGTGCCCACATAAGAACAGAAATTCACCAAATAAATAACCTAATGACACACCTCAAAGCCCTTTAAAAACAGGAACAGTCTAACCCCAAAGCTAGTAGAAGACAGGAAATTATTAAAATCAGAGCAGAAATCAAGGAAGTAGAGAATAAAAAAAAATACAAAAAATCAACAAATCCAAAAGCTGGTTCTTTGAAAAAATAAACAAGATAGATAAACTACTAGCCAACCTAACCAAAATAAAGAGAGAATCAACCCAAATCACTAAAATAAGAGATGAAAAAGGTGGTATTACCACCATCAGCATGGAAATCTACAGGATAATCAGAAACTACTTTGAAAAACTATACTCCAACAAAATAGAAAACCTAGAAGAAATTGACAAATTTCTAGACACGTACAACCTTCCTAAATTGAATCAAGAAGACATAGAAAATTAAATCGACCAATAGCAATTAACAAGATTGAAGCAGCAATAAAGAGCCTACTATCAAAGAAAAGCCCAGGTCCAGATGGTTTTCCAGGTGAATTTTATAAAACCTTTATAGAAGAACTAATCCCAATACTCCTCAATCTATTCCGTGAAATAGAAATAGGACTCTCCCAAACATGTTCTCTGAAGCCAACATCACACTAATACCAAAAACAAAGAAAAGGAAACTACAGACCTATATCGTTGATGAACTTAGACGCAAATTTCTAAACAAAATACTAGCAACGCACATTCAAGACCACATCACGAAAATCTTACATCATGACTAAATCGGTTTCATCCCAGGGATGCAAGTCTGGTTCAACATACGAAAAACAATCCAATCCATGTAATCCACCACATAAACAGAACTAAAGACAAAGGCAAATGATCATTTCAATAGATTCTGAAAAAGCATTTGACAAAATCCAACACCCATTTATGATAAGAACACTGCAGAGAATTGGAATAGAAGGAACATACCTCAACATCATAAAGGCAATATACAATAAGTCCACAGCTAGCATCATACTGAATGAGGAAAAACTTCGAGAGTTCCCTTAAAAACATGAACAAGACAAAGATGCTCACTGTTACCACTCCTTTTCAATATAGTACTCGAGACTCTAGCCAGAGCAATAAGGCAAGAGAAGGAAATCAAAGGAGTACAAATAGGAAAAGAGGAACTGAAACTATCTCTATTTGCAGGTGACATGATATTATACTTAGAAGATCCAGCAAACTCAACCAAAAGGCTCATAGAACTGATCAACAAATTCAGTAAAGTGCATGGATACATAATCAATCATAAATAATCAGAAGTTTTTCTATATGCCAACCATAAATCCACTGAAAGAAATCCAGAAGACATTTCCACTCACGATATCCCCCAAAACAATAAAATACATGGGAATAAACCTAACCAAGGAGGTAAAAGACCTCTACAAGGATAATTTTAAGACATTGAAAAAAGAAATTGAAGAAGATCTTACAAGATGGAAAGATCTCCCATGCTCTTGGGTAGGCAGAATAAATATCAGCAAAATGGCCATTCTTCCAAAAGTGATCTACAGATTTATTGCAATACCCATTAAATTACCAAAGTCATTCTTCACTGACATAGAAAAATCTGTCCTTAAATTCATTTGGAACAACAAAAAACCCAGAATAGCCAAATTAGTTCTCAGCAACAAGAACCATGCAGGAGGCATCACAATACCTGACTTCAAACTATACTACAAAGCCATAGTAATAAAAAAAGCATGGCATGGTATTGGCACAAAAGCATACACATAGACCTATGGAGCAGAATAGAAGACTCCGAAACAAATCTACACACCTACAATTGATTTTTGACAAAGGGGCTAAAAACATCTGCTGTAAAAAAGATAGCCTCTTCAACAAATGGTGCTGGCAAAACTGGCTAACCATTTGCAGAAAAAAAGAAATAAACCCCACTTTATCACCTTATACAAGAGTCAATTCAAGATGGATCAAAAACCTAGAAATCAGACCAGAGACCTTGTAGCTACTTGAAGAGGTCATAAGTCCAACATTTCAACAAATAGGCACAGGTAAAGACTTCCTCAACAAGACCCCAAAGGCACACGAAAGTAAAATGAGGATAAATATGTGGGATTGCATTAAACTAAAGAGTTTTTGTGCAGTAAAGGAAACAATCAAGAACCTCAACAGAGAGCCGACAGAATGGGAGAAGATTTTTGCCAGCTACTCCTCTGGTAGAGGACTCATATCTAGAATATACAGAGAACTTAAAAAAATCACCGCTAAAAAAACAAATAAACCAATCAAAAAATGGGCAAGTGAACTAAATAGACACTTCACAGAAGAAGAAATACAAATGGCCCATAAATTTATGAAAAAATGTTCAACTTCATTAGCAATCAGAGAGATGCAAATCAAAACTACCCTGAGATTTCACCTAACGCCAATTAGAATGGCAATCATTAAAAACACAAACAACAACAAATGCTGGTGAGGATGTGGAGAAGTAGCATCTCTACTACACTGTTGGTGGGATTGCAAATTAGTGCAATCGCTGTGGAAAACAGTGTGGAGGATTCTCAGAAGAATGGGAATGAACCTACCATATGACCCAGCAATACCACTTCTAGGCATCTACCCAAAAGGACTGAAACCAAACTACCAGACTAATACATGTGTATCTATGTTCATAGCTGCACAATTCAGAATTGCCAAATTTTCAAACCAGCCAAGGTGTCCATCGACAGAGGAATGGATCACAAAACTATGGGATATGTACACAATGGAATTTTACACAGCCACAAAGAAGAACAAAATTACATCATTTGCAGGGAAATGGAGAGAACTGGAGAATATTATGCTAAGTTAAATTAGTAAGTCACTAAGAGTGAAAAGTCGGATGTCCCCCCCCCCGAAGGGACTACCAAGAAAGAAGAAGAAAATCTTTAGATGAACAAAGAAGGTGACCTAACTGAGGGAGTTGGGGGGTGGAGAGAAACACACTATAGCACATGATGTATATACACAAACTTATAAGACTCAATCACTATGGGGAGCACTAATGGGAGAGATTGGGGAGGGAATAGGGTGGGATTTGAGGGAGGGCTAAATGAGCAATGTGTACATGTATGATGCTGCTACCCTGATGTGTATCAAAATGTATAATTACAATGCACCAATAAATGAATATATAAAAAAAGACTGGCTGAGATCTCTTCAATGTCCAATTCATGCTGTCGAATTGTTTTTTCTAATTTATGTACTATGTGTTCATTTTTGGAGATGTCATCTTCTAAGAGTGAGAGTCTGTTTTCCATGTGGTCTAGTCTATTGTTGATGGTCTGTATTGATGCCTTCATTTCAATCATTGCATCCTTCACCTCCTTCAGCGCTTCTTTATGATTCCTGCTCAGGTTGTCAGATTCTTTGTTTATTTGATCCTTCATTGCTTCCAGGCTCTCTCTGAATTCCTTTTGGAAATCCTGTATTATTTCTACTATTAAAGTACTGAATTGACCTTCTGGCAATCTGTGCACTTGTGTGTTGGCGGGTTCTGTTGTTGTGGGGATGTGGGAGCTCATTGTTTCTTTGCTAGTCTTCCTTTTCATGATTTCAGGTTTTTAATGTTTATACCTTTGTTGCTTTTGGTAGCTCTCTCTCTCTCTCACTGTAGGATTCCTATGTCTAATCTCTTTCCCTGTATAGTTTCTTATTCTGGAGGTACATAGTTGCTACTAGGTGAGCCTTAAAGGTGAATGGCCTTTGCTGAATGGTTATTCTCACTTGCTCTGTATAATGACCATTTGCAGGCCCAATTCTTGGTCTCCTTCAGTGATTGGGACCCTTGCCTGGTTCCTCTCACTACCTGTGCAGGCGGCCAGTGCCGCTATTGCCCCTCTCACTGCAAGCGTGGGTCTCCATGGTCTCCACTTGGGCTGTCCCTACGTCTCTCTCTGTCTACACCTATGGCAGGTGTCACCAACATGGGGCCCTGGGCTTCTGTCTCTCTTTGCCTACAGAAGCGGCAGATGTCACTTTGACCCGAATCTGTGCAAACACAGAACTCCATGTTTTCCACAGAGAGGGCTGGTTTGGTCCAATTTTCCCCCAGGTCTGCAAGTTTGTCGCACCTAAATGTCTCCAGGGACTGTCTGCTTACCCACACATCTACCGCGTCCCACAGCAACCCCACTCCTACCTCTGCTGGGGCAATCCACACATCTCAGACCCCCTGAGTCCCTGTGGCCGTGCTGGGTGGTCTTCCCCTGGGACGGCTCGTTGACTTACAGTCTCATTGAGCACTGCTCTTAATCTCTGGGGGGGAGCTCAGCCACTGCCACAGGTTTTGGTCAGGGTTCCAGGCACTGGGGACTCTGCCAGGCCTGAATCGCACTGGCGATTCTGTCCAGCGTGGATCGAACTGCTGCTCACTTTGGATGCTGATGCTCTGCAGTGTTGGTTTTAGAAAAGGTTCCTGGTTTCTTTGTTGGTGGCCTGCAGAAGCCGCAATGCAGGTAGGTTCTGGCACGGTCTGACCAAGATGGCGCCGCTGCCGCTTCTGCCGAAGCAGTCATTCGGGTCTGTGTTGCCATGGAGCAAGTTGCTGCTCGCCTTCACTGCTGCTATCCTGCAGTTGCTGGATTCACAGCAGGTCACTGGCACCTCCGTTGGTCTTGTGTAGAAGCCACAATGCTGGTAGCCGTAGGTAAGGTCCTACTAAGATGGCGTCGCTGCAGCTGCTGTCGCCGCCACCGTTTGGTGTCTTGAGTGTGGAGCGAGTGCTGCTTGCTTTCATCTCTGCTGAGGTCTCTGGCTTCTCTGCTGGCGGCGTGTGGAAGCCTCAATGCTGGTAGCTGCCGGGATGGTCTGGCCAAGATGGCTCCGCCGCCGTTCCTTAGGTAAGGCGCTTGGAGGTTTTTACTTTCCTCTGTTTTGTCTTCTGTCTTTGATTCTGTCACGTTTCAAATTTTTTGTTGTTTAGTTCAAGTTTTTGTTGCTTCCCTTCTGTTGAGAAGTTGCTTTCATGACAATTGAGATCCAAGTCTCAGAGTGGTCGTAACGTGGTATCTTCCTTAGTCGCCATCTTGGACCACAGAAACAGAAAAATATTTTTAAACCAGAGTCTCTGTAGCATTTATCTGTAATACTAACCAACATAGAACCAAGGGTAAATCTCCTGAGCTAATGAGTTTATTGTTCTCTTACTACAGAGAGAATTGAATTCAAAATGCTAAAGAAAATCAATAAACTGAAATCCAGGTAAAGAACTCTTAATTTGTTCCTTGGAATGCCAAAACTCTCTGCTTAAGCTTAAGAACAATAATCCCTTTCTACAGAATAGGATCAATGTGGATAAGTGAACAATTTTTCTTTGCTTAAAATAAAAAAACTAAGACTAGCATATAATATAAATCTAATATTTGAACATTAATTTTGACATGAAAGAGATTTTGGGTGAGAGTTCTTGTGATTAGGTGCCATTACATGGAGCTCACAGATAAAATCCTGAATGGACAGTGTCATTTTGTTCTCTAGATCTACTGAAGAAATAAATTTAAGATATGACAGCATAAACCCAGTCACATATATTGGGGACAGCTTTGATAGCAAAGGTTATTGAATTAAAATTGGACTCAAAACAGAACCTGTGGTTTGGGCTACTGTGTTGTTATTGAATAATAAGACTGAATAATATTGAATAATAATAATAATAGCATGACTTTTATGCATTTCCAGCTGAAGTCAACAGAATGAATCAGATACACTTTCAAGGATCTTTGCTGTCATATAATTCTTCAAGATTGATTCAATATATTTTATGGAGCATAATTCAAAGGTCAGAAGATAGAGGTATAAATAGCATTGTTGTGAATACCTATTACTTCTTCAATATTTAAAGATGTGGATAGGTGCTGGGTATTGAGATGTTCCTTTCTTATCATTTGTCAATTTCTGATGAAGAAGAATATAAAATTCCCAATATATTGGGCTTTCTGATGGTTGTATTTTATTATGTTAAACAAAGTCTAATAAAATAATAAAAGAATTTTTGATGCACTTCATTTGAAACCAGCATAATTTTGTAATAACAAGAAATTCTACTTCTTTTATAGACAAATGAATATCATATATTTTTGGTAGTCAAAATATCCACTAGTTTGATTTGATCAAATAGTTTTGAGATCCTAAAGATCTAATCAGAAGGCAATGCAAGGTACATTGAACCCTGTAAAAAGGCTTTTGTGTGGTCAAGATTAAGCAATATACTTCTTGGGTTTGCTATTCTCATCTACATGTTACCACCACACAGTGTGGTTGTATCACCACACATTTCTGGATACAGTTTATTAGCAATACAGTGAAAGGAATTTTTTTAAGTCTACATTTTGATGCAGTATATTACATTTTTCATGATTTCCAAATATTCATGCTATTTGCCTCAAATTATACTTTTTATGACACATGGCACTTCCTTTTTATTTCTTTTGAGAAAATAATGAAGAGAATGATGAGAATATACATCAGAGTATCAGTGTTTACAATAAAATCTGAATTTAAAGAATAGTGATGCTTGCCCTAACATGTTCAAACTTGCCTTTGCATTTATTAATAAAATCTGGAGCATCTCTATGTGTCAAATATGGTATATTTAGAACAAGCAGGTGATGAGGTGTTGATTGCACCAACAAAATCATGTCAGACACTTTGGATGAAGAAATTCACAAGGCTGTTGGTCCTCATTTAGAAATGAAAGCAGTTATCACACTGTGATTATTTTTTTAACTACTTGTGTCCACCAGACATTTCACCATTGTGTCACTGCATATAGAGTTGAATTATTGTAGCAGCATCCTCTCTGGTCTAACACATCTGTCTGTCCTTTGAAGTTGTTTCCAGTAGATGGCAAAATACATATCATATGCAAGGGGACATTCCTATCATAGCATATACCACCACTAACTATGATATTGCAGAGAATCATTAGCCAGGAGTGGTGGCACATGCTTTTAATCCCAGTACTTGGGAGGCTGAGACAGGAGGACACAGGTTCACGGCCAGCCTCAGCTACCTAGTGAGGCCCTCAGCAACTTAGTGAGACCCTGTCTCAAAATAAAGAATAAAAAATAGGGCTAGGAGTGCACCTCAGACATAGAATATCCCTGGGTTCAATCCCCAGTACCACCAAAAAAAAAAAAAAAAAAAAACAAAGTAGCATTGGCTTAAGGCATATAAGAGAATAGCATTTACTTATAAATAAAAATGTAACTCTTAAAGAGCAGAAGACTGCTGTATAATGAAGAGTGTTTGGCAAACAAGACTTTTAATAACAAAATAGACTGAAATTAATTTCTATATGAGGCACTACTAAGAAAATCTGGATTTTCTCACTAGAAACTATAGAGTCATAGACGGAGACTTTACTTGGTCATTGAATTTCATAGATTTTAATTGCACTTCACACCTGTACTCACTGACTTCATACTTTCGAGCCAGCTGGGTTCTTTGAAAGTTGATGCTGTCTCAGCAGAAGAGTAAGCCAGGACCCTCCAGCCAGCCTTGTTTGTTTGTTTGCTTGCTTGCTTTACCACTTCTCTACCCTTCTATTTCAGAGATCTTGGCCACACTTTGCATCTTTCTGACCTTCTCCTAGCCTTTGAATTTGTACATCGGTTTTGTTTTTTAAGTTTGATGCTTGTATTCTCTAAGGATGCAGATTGGTCACCATCCCTCTTCTCTCTTAACTACTCAGTGAACACCCAGCTCCAGTGTGTGCTCTTGACCCTGGCAGGGTCTATTTCAAATCCCCAGGTGAGTACCAAGTCCTGAATGGTTAGCTGCCTAAAACCTAATGCAGCAAACTAATGGCAAGATTTTTTTTATTTCTGGCAGAATTCTTAGAAAGACACTCTAGCTCCTTAAAGGGTAGGCTGAGCACTTAAGAGTGTGAACATACTCAAATGTAAATGACCCTCAATATTTCAAAGGATTGGAGAAATCTGCCAAGGGATTGCCCTGACCATTTAAACATCACTGATTTTAAATTCAGGGAAGTACCTGCAAACTAAAAAGCTGAGAAAAGAGATAGCTTTGTTTTTCCAGTGAAGCATTCCATTTTGCAGCTTTAATTAACACAGATGTCTTATGTGAAGATTCTTTTATTTACATAGAATACACTGCTCAAATGAAAGCTTTCATTCTCTGAAAAGCCCTTACTGACCAGGAAAATGAGGCCAGACTAACCTAGCTTCATTTGAGTCTTTTGAAATTTTAAACATTTCAATTTCAAGTGCTCTTCACAGTGTCTTTCATACTAAGCCCCATGTACAGGTCTGCACAACACTAACTGAATTGCCAGGGAAAGCACAAGAATGACAATTGACCGATCCTTGATTTTTATTCTTGAATCTGTCAAGACTCCTTATTGGAAGTGGATTAATGTTTGCAGAAGCCTTTCAGTACAAGTCTCTGACACCACAGGGCTAACATTAGAGTGTCCATCTCATGAATCCTCTTAAGTTTGTGACATTCTTCCCTATTCAGTCTTTAACTCTGAAAACTTAGTTATATTTGCATGATTGGGGGTGTGTGAAGATTTAGTTATTTTGTGAAACTTATTTTAAAGCTTTTTCCCTCTCTTATTACTTAATAGATTCATGACTTTTTTTTTTTTTACTGTAGGAAGAATCCCTCTACTTATATCCTGGGTAGATGATAAGGAAAGATACCCTCTTTTCCTTTTTTTATACTTTTATTGGTGCATTGTAATTATACATCATGGCAAGGTTCAAAGTGATACAGACAGCACACACAGCACTTGGGGTGTTTCCCCCCAGAGCCCACCCCGCTACACTCCCTCCCCGCACATATCAGTGTGATTAGTAGGGACACTTTCATACTTGGACAGAGCATTAATTAAATGGTTTCCATCATCAGTTCTTTTTCACCTCCCCACCTCCTTCCCTGAATCCCCTTCCACCATTGTACTGATCTTTCTCCTTATTGATCTAAAGTCCCTTTCATTTTTTATTTTCTCTCTAGCTTCCACACATGGGAGAAAACATATAACCCTTGACTTCCTGCAACTGGCTGACCTCACTTAGCATAATACTCCCTAGTTCCATCCATTTTCCTGAAAATGACATAATTTTCTCCTTTTTATGGCTAAGCAAAATTCCTTTGTGTGTACATCCCACATCTTCATTATTAATTCATCTATTTACAAATACCAAGGTTGGTTCACTTTTCTTTTTTTTTTTTAGGTTTTCTTTTGTTTACTCAAATCCTCATCATTTCATGTCCCATCAGAGTTATTTCTTTCCACTCAAGTATCCACACATAGCATTTTCTTTTCTTTCTGGCTCCCATCATCATGGCAAGAAGTCACCAGTTAAAATACAAAAATTTTTCCAGGCGTGGTGGCGCATGCTTGTAATCCCAGTACTTTGGGAGGCAGAGACCGGAGGATCCGGGTTCATGGCCAACCTCAGCGCACGATTTCTCTCTCTCTCTCTCTCTCTCTCTACCTAGTGAGGCCCTCCACAACTTCGTGAGACCCGGTTTCAAAATAAAGCATAAAAAAATAGGGCCGGGGGTGTAGCGCAGAGGTAGAATGCCCCTGGTTTCAATCCCCGGTACCGCAAAAAAAAAATACAAAAATTTAGAGAAGTAAGAATTTTATTTTATGTCTCCTTAAACATGTAGTGCGGTACTTCACACAAAGTACCAGCATTTTTTCCACAGACTGATTGATAGACCTAACTTTTCAATACGAAGTGATGTAGCAGATTCATGTAATGCTAGTGTTCATTTCCCATATTGCTTTTCTGACAGAACATGCATTATACAGGGTATTTCCTGTACTTTAATTGAAAGCAGGTATTATAGATTATCTTCAGAACATTGTAAGTGTGCATAAATTCATACATCTTTGGTGAGAATTCTTTCTTGTTGGCTAAAGTTGAAGATAAAAAATTTTCATTTCTTTTAGGGAGAGGAAAACATTGTATACATCATAGGGAATGCTCAGTAAATAGCAAACATCAATGAGATTCAGTCTATTTTGAACAAGCTCTTTGAATTACTATAGTGTTAAATGTAAACTAAAAAACTTTGAGTGTTATAAAAATATTCAATACCAAATTGTGTTTGGAAAGAAGATTTCTCATAAGCATTTGAAATACATGTGGAAAAGGTAAGCAGATGATTGCAAATATCACCAACAGTGAAGACAATCATAATGGCAACAGTAATGGGAAGAAAGTTATATCCCACTTGTAGGAGGACAAAGAATTACAAAAAAATTCCCTGGAGATCATTTCTCTCTTTACAGAGGGAATACATGTTTGTAGATAAAGAAAATTGATGATTCTACTATCCTTCTAAAAATCTGAATTGCTAATATTAAGCTATCAAAGTTATCAGTTTTCTGAGGTATTTCTTAACTCAGAATTGGAAATTATCCAAATGCAAAACTTTATTCAATTTAAATAGAAATATAAAACTTTCTCTAGTGTTTAACAAAGGTAACTGACATTCAATATTAGATATTTTAGATATTACAAGATAAAATATTCAGGTCTGACTTAAATAATTTAGAGGTTTCCAGACTAACTTAAGACATGGTTTACAGAGAGGCATGTAAGATTTTGCAAGATATTTATGGTGATACTCTACCTTGGATTCAGCAAAATTGTAGAAAGAGCCTAGAACTAAAACTGCTGCTTCTTATATAAAATATGTAACACTACATCTTAGTGTTGCCTCTATTTATAATATAGTTATACCTATTACATCAAAAATCACTTATTTAGCTGGGTGTGGTGGCGCACGCTTGTAATCCCAGTACTTTGGGAGGCGGAGACCGGAGGATCCGGGTTCACAGCCAGCCTCAGCTCTCTCTCTCTCTCTCTCTCTCTCTCTCTCTCTCTCCCTGTCTCTCTCTCTACTTAGTGAGGTCCTCCACAACTTCATGGGACCCGGTTTCAAAATAAAGTATAAAAAATAGGGCCAGGGGTGTAGCGCAGAGGTAGAACGCCCCTGGGTTCAATCCCAGGTACCGCAAAAAAAATTACTTATTTAATTTCCAAGACTGTGGTCAATTCAATTCCTTTTTCCTACACAAGTTCCCTTTAATTAGCAAGGTGCAAATTCCCTTTAATCAGCAAGGTGTAAGTCTGCTGCTAAAGGCTCAAAGGTGCCCCTGTCACTTCTGCTAAGTAGGAACAAATCCCCCAGGGAGGTTGTACATTCCTACTGCAGAGCTCCCACTGCCTGGGACAGCCTTCAGTCATAGCCCAGCAGACACCTGCCTCAAGGTGGCATACTCTGCAGTCCAGTTCGTGCTCCACAACGCCTCATAGCACCAGGTGGAGGCTAATCTCCAGCCAAAACCACATCCTTGGCAGACTTGCTCTCTTCTCTTCCCTGCTGTGACTGTAACCCTTCTTTTGAGATCTCTCCTTCACACACATTGCCCTCACAGATTCCCCAAAGAAATTCTCCTTCTAGAGAATCAGGCCCATGAAAAAGTTGCCAGAATTTACAATTGGTAAAATTGGAAAGTAATGGATTGCTAGACATGGAACTACCTTCAGTACTTTGACCTCATTCCCTCCCCACAGTCCTATGTGTATTCCTCCTTAGTAAATTTCAGATTTATCCTTTATAAAGCTGGGTGCACAGTTACCAAACCCAGTGATACATGATTATACATTTCATTTTTTCACCTATTTCTTTATGAACATGGTTCATCTGTCCATTTGCCTCAATCTTTGCTGTCCCAACTCTAGACCGAAGTATTAATTTATGCAATCTCTCACTCAGGTTAATCCAGGGTACTTTGTCACCCCATGGGTATTTCTTGGCCTGTCACTCCCATGGTAATCTCCCATTTCCTATCAAAATCCCCAACTATTACCACTGCATATGGAATACAATATAATACTTTGAAGGTTCTTTGCAATCTGGCTCAAATCTACCATCAGTTGTGGTTAGTCTAGGAGGAAGAAAGAAATCTTAATTAAACTAAACTATATTGTCCACTTGTTAGACCAATTCTCTAAAGTTAGCAAAAGGCGACCAGTTGTGCATTGGTGGTATAAGCATGCACTAAATTATTACAATGGTAAAATTCCTATATTATTACAATGATGAAATTCCTCATTATGATTAGGAAAACTATCAGCATAGTAAGTGGTATAAGACTGTGTAAGCAGAACATCAGAGGAAGGATGGAAGGAGACATTGGGCAGCCACCTTGCAGTGCGTGTCGTGTCACAGGACAAGGATGGAAAGCAGAGGGAAAGTTTTGAAGGAGGCCCATTCACCCAAGGGAGCTATGAAAACTGAAGCTCAGGATGAGTCAAGCTCAGGGCAGCATGAACAGAACTCTATTTGGAATGTATAGGTATTCCTTGTCCACCCATGCACATTCTTATTTCTTTTCTGCCTTTCTTAGTATGTGGTGGCTGATCATAATCCCAAAAGACACAATCCTAAATGCTATAATCCCAAATGCTGAAATCCTAAAAACCAAAATTTTCATTGGGGGAAAAAATCAAGTCTATCTAAGAGGCTTAGAAAACCGAATTCTGGGGAAGGAATTAGTGCTTTTTGAGTTGTACACAGGATAATGGCATCATGTCAGGTGGAACAAATATCTAGAACCTTGCAAAGAGTTATTCCGTGTGTGCCAGAGAGGGTGTCTCCAGAGGAGAATGGTGTGTGGGTATGTGTGGGCTTGGAGGACATTGTCCCTCACTGTGGACAGGCCCCATCTGATTTCCAGGCCTGGAGAGAACAAATACAGAAGGTGAATCAGTCTCTCCCTGAAAACAGGAACAGAGTTTCCTTCTCCCTTGAACAACAGAATTCCTGGCTTGGCTGTCTGCACGTGCACTGGACTGCATGAGTAGTGGTTACCTGTCTTTGCATTTGATGGGTCTCCTCTAAAGACAGGTTGTCAAGATATTTGATTTCTGATTCTGTAGGTGTGAATTAAGGCCCAAGAATCTGGATTTCTAGTGCTGGTCCAAGGATCCGATTTTTAGCACCATGGGCTATATTATAGTGGTAGAAGGATACAGAGAAATCTTTTCACCTGAATTCCCTTTGGGGAAAGTATACTATGTATTAGTATAGAAATATTTGAGTATATTAGTATGCATGTAATATATGTATTAGTATTAGAAATATTTGTGTTTAGGGAGGGAAAGAGATTCCAAAATGCATGCTTAATAAGATGCCTTGGAATTCAGAAAAGCCCTGTTCTTTAGAAGTCCTTTTGCTTTGCTGAGCTTTGGCAGAAATTGAGATATGTATGTCTGTGGAGAAAAGCTGGGGTTGAATTTAATCTCTCAGCATTAAAAAGAGATGAAGAATTAAAAGATCTCAGGAATAAATAGAGTGGAGAGGGGCCAGGAAGAACTCATGAAGAGTGGAGAAGATAAGCAAAATCAAATTTGTTGTAGTGGTTAGCCTGAGGTGGAACTTAGCAAAAGAAAAATGTATCTGAGAATTTTAAGTAATTAGCTCTAGGTGTGTGAGACTATGAATTATTAAAATGATTTGAGGCAAGAGAATCTTTTGCCCTACTTGGAGATCTGTGCTCTGTGAACCCAGGTATCAGTGGACGAGGCGGGACTGATAGCTGGTTAAAGTAGTCTTATAAAATATGATTAAAATACAAATATTAAAATTTAAATTCTATCTCAGCTGGAATCATGATGTTTTCCCTATCATGTTTTAACACTGATGATGTATACACCCTTGTCAAATAAACACTTCAAGGCTATCAATTGATTAGAAAGTAGAATGATGCATCACGAGAGCTTTGGGGGCAAGTAGGTCAGGTAAGAATAAATGTTCCTTCAAATGATGAAAAATAAACAGAGACACATTCAAATCAACATAATGAGATCTAAGACAATTCCCTGTTCATAGTCATTAATTCCCAGATTTATTTATCTTTGTTAAAATAAAAAGTACTGACCTGACTAGTTAATTAGGTAAAACTGAAAATATAAAAGTCGCAAATAGCCGGGCGTGGTGGCTCACGCTTGTAATCCCAGTACTTTGGGAGGCAGAGACTGGAGGATCCGGGTTCGTGGCCAGCCTCAGCTCTCTCTCTCTCTCTCTTTCTCTCTCTGTCTCTCTCTCCTTAGTGAGGCCCTCCGCAACTTTGTGAGACCTGGTTTCAAAATAAAGCATAAAAAATAGGGCCGGAGGCGTAGCGCAGAGGTAGAACGCCCCAGCGTTCAATCCCCGTTACCGCAAAAAAATAAATAAATAAATAAATAAAAAATAAAAGTCGCAAATAACAACATAAGAATTAACTAAAATCCCAACTGGTACAGATATCTGAGGTATTATTTACTTATATCCATTCTCATATACATCATATAAACACTTAAATTATCTTCAAAACTCTGTTCATATGTCACTTTATTTTACTTTTACATTTTGTACTGCAGGTATTTCTCATCTAAGCAGCTTATTCTCATGACATATTGCTTTTATCCAAATCAGATAGAAGTTGTTCTCTTAATAGGAAATTTAATTTTATATATATAGAGATATTTGATATATCTTTTTATGTATGAGCATTTATGTAATTTAAAATTATTTTCATTAAATATGGCATTAATTATATGGGTATATATTTGCTTTCATGTGTGGTTTACATTATTTAGAGTTTATACAAGAGATTTAAAAATAATGTGATTAGATTTATTTCCAAAGTTGTCATATGTAGAATAAATTTACTACTTATGACTCCCTTGATGTAAAATGAAGAATTCAGCATGATATTCTTAGTTCCCACTTTCTTGCAATGCAACATGAAATGATAATATACACTCAAATCTTTATTATTACTTTTTATGGCATCATCCTATAAAATCAATATTAATATTTTCTTTTTTTAATTTTATAACCATATTGTTCACTATTTTTGTCTTTATTATAAGAATTATTATATGCTAGGATAGTCCCTGCATATTGGTGCAAAAAATATTTTTGAATTAATTTTTGGTCTAAACTAAATTATATGTATATGGAGGAACCATCACAGAGATAATGATATGAAATAGAATCAGGGCTAATGCCATCTTATAAACCTAACCTTCTTTATTTCAGAATTCATATTTTCAATTAGTATATTCTTAGGGAAGATTACATAGATCATTTTTTATTTTGTGTTCTGATTTTGTATATTAAAAAATCTCTTAATATTTTCTTTATACATTAATGGCAGCTTGTGTGCGTATAATAATAAACCAATATTATATTAATTTTCCATAAAAAGTGGTCACATATTTTATGCATTTATGCTTATGATTTTATTTTCTTTAGTATCAAAATTCATAAGTTATCCAGGATACATTAAACTTGGTTTTTTTTGTATTATCTGAACCTGGAATACAGTGGATTCTTACAGTAAATAGGTTATTAAAAATGCCTTGAGAATATTTTTGAATATTAATTTGTTTTTCTTCTAGATTCTTCCTTGGGAAGAGAATTCATCCATGATTTAAAACCACACTCTCTATAATTGTCTGCCTTTAGTATCCATCATTATGTTTTTCATAGCTATCATATTTTATAGATTTTTTAATCAATTTCCCAAATAATGGATTTGAATTTGTGTTTGGTTGATGCTGTTCTTTAACACTTATGTGAATATGTTTTCTGCTTACATTTTCCACAGCATTTGTTGCTTATATATCCAAGTTTTTTCATTTAATATTTAATTCTTTATTTCTAATAGCTGTGATTTCTTAATATTTCCCAAAACTCAAAGTGAATATAGTGTTAGAAACAGATTTTAGGGAAGGCACAAATAAAGAAAGAAAAAAAAAACTTCATGAAACCAAAAGTAACTTGGTAAGGCAACTTACTTGTGCCCAGAAGGGTGCATGCACACTGGGCGGGCAGTCCGCTCAGCCTTTTACCTCCTAATGTGAAGGCCACTGCGCCATTCCCCGTTGACTGGAGCATGGCTTTTACAATATAATCCAGCTGGCTGGCTTTTAGTAGGCATATTTTACAAAATGGGAAACATGAACCCAGTGTATCTGGGAGTGGAACATATAGACACCACTTTTACAAAAGTTACAAAATGGATATCTAAGCTACAGTTACAAAATGGAAGCCTGCCAGTTTCTATGTGATCTTGTAACTTCCATAGAAAAGATTGTTCTTCTTTCTTACAAAGTCTAATACACTCTATCATGTAGTAACTCATTTTTATAGTGAAAGGTCAAAACTCTGAAAAGCAAGCTGCCCCACCCCTGACTCTTAAGACCCCTAGACCTGAATACTAAAAGGACTATAGAAATGGAAAAACCCGCTGCCCCACCCCTGACTTTTAAGACCCCTAGATCTGAATACTAAAAGGACTATAGTAATGGAAAAACCCGCTGCCCCACCCTGACCTTTCCCTGCCCTATCTTTTTTTTTTCTCTCTTTCTTTGGTTTTGCTCTTTAAATGTTCCCCTCTCCCTTCGCTGAGGGTCGAGCTCCCCTACTCCTGCGTGAGATACGAGCTCGGCCCCAGTGCACTGGCTCATTCAATAAACCTCGTGCGTTTGCAGCAAGTCGGTGTCCTGAGAGTTCCTGGGTCAGCGCTGGGTCCCGTGGCTAGAGTGGGTGATCCCCTCTAAAACGGGGTGCCTTTCATTGGGGGCTCGTCTGGGATAGCGACCACTCACGACTCCGGAGACCCTACTTGGAGGTGAGATTTTAAATTTATGTCTGTAAGTGTTTTGTCTGAATTTCTGAGAATTTCTGGAGTGCACTGTTGGTCTGGTGCGATCGTCTCACTCCTAGAAGGAGTGAGAAACTCTAACCTCGAGAGGAGGGAGAGTCGTGACGGAACAGAGGTGTTCAGACACCAGCGATCGCAACCCTGGGAGACGTCCCGGGAGTCTGGGGGGAGGCCCGAGGACGCTCGTAGCCACCCCATCTGGGTGTCGCTAGGAGCAAGCTTCTGTTCCTGCGGCCGTCTGATTCTGTAGTCTGGTATTGGTCGACTCGAAAGAGGCGATTCTGCGTCTGTCTTGCTTGTTTTGTGTTGTTCCTGTAACTTAGAATTGTTGTGTTTTATGTCTATTTTTTGTTTGTCCGTTGGCTTGGTCATTAAGGAAAATTGGTTCTGCCTGCGTGTCTCTACAAATTGGTATCTCCAATTCATTGTTCTCAGGTTTTTTCCTTATGGGCGCCTCAGGTTTCTCTGTCGGCTGGTGTACAAATGTTTGGTTTCTCAGTCTCATTCTTATTGTGATTGTTGTGTTTTCGATAGGCTTAGGGGCAGTAGCCCCCCAAAATTGGACAAGGTTTGAAAGGTTTTTACTCTCTTTTTGTTACATCTTGATTTGCCTTGTTTTCCTAGGCATTCCTTATGCCTCCATATGAATCCCCTGCTGGTGGAGCGGAGCTGTGGGGGCGGAGTGCCAGGTCTTACAAAGCTGTAACTAAACTCCTCTTGGACAAACATTCCCCCACCCCAGGGAGAGATGGGGAAAACAAATAGGACGGCTCTTCCAAACAGGCGCACATAAGGGACTGGTCACCCCAGCGCCTTGAGCCAACCCCCTCTTTTCGAGCACAGAGGGTGGTTCGTTTGAGCCACAGTGGAGGAAACCGGCCTTGAGGTGAAACTCAGGAAAACTACCTTCAAAAGCAGTATACATCTGACCCAAAACATTAGAGCCCCCCTAACCTCGAGTAAGCGTGTACGGACTTCAGGAGGTCACTCTCCCAGCCCGCTTGAGCGGTGAGCCGCCCGCTTGTGACCCCAAAGGCTGGGGAAGCGGGGAGCGTAGGCCAGTCCTAGCTCCTTGCCATCGGGAGAGGCACCAGATCGGGGGTTTATACCGACCCTCCGCAATCCAAAACGTTGCTCAAGGTTTAGCTGGTAAATCCCCGTGAGGGGTAAAAACTGTCTATCTGGACTCTGGAGGCTGAACGCTGACTCGGCTTGCTTATGCAAGTGACTGTCGGGCAGATCCTCAAGGGTCCTGGATTTAAGTAAATCATAAAAATCCCAAAATGGGCCAGGGATTTTCTTCCTCTTCTCTCGACACCCCTCTAGAAGCCCTGATAACTAATTTTTCTGAGTTTAAGAGCAGGGCAAATGGGTATACAGTAAATAGAGGGCAATTGCGGACTCTTGCGAGCTTAAATGACCTTCCTTTGGAACCGGCTGGCCAGCAGCAGGTTCCTTCCGCTTATCAGATCTTTATCCCATAAGACAGATAATTCTTTCTAACCCTGGCCACTCTGACCAGATTCCCCACATTACTGCTCAGACAGACCTGGTTGTAAACTCACCCTCTTGAATTAAAAAGTAAAAATTCAATGCCTGGCAATTAAAGCTATATGGTACCAAAATTAGCCTATATAAGAGAGCTCTCATATAAAAAAAATGGATCCAAAAATTTCTCGTTATTGTTCACGTGACTTAAGTTTTTACCAAATACGTTTTAAATGTGCTGATAGTAAAATATTAAAAAGGAATTAACAGATTTTTCAGAATAGCTAATCAATATTATTTATTTGACTGTCCATTGGTTTTAAAATTTTTAAGGTAATAACTTAAAGCACTGACTGGCTATTAAAATGGGTAAATTAGGTAAATATAAATAAATTTTTAAATGGTTTATCTGTAAAAATGAATTATGTGTAAACAAGTTAAAAGCTGAACATCAAATAACATCCCATCTTGGTTAAACAATGAAGTTTTCTGCTTAGTAACATTTATTTAAAATTTTTATTTACAAGAGGTTTTTATAAAGGAAATCTTTTGTGTTTGCTATCTAGCAAGCTGCATTTTAGCAAAATCAGGGTTCATAACTTAGGGTTACTATAGAGGTATATGTATCCGAAAGCTAAACTGTAAGCTCATTTCTGATTATTAATGCTGTTTTCTAAGCATATAGAAAGTCTTCTTTGAATTTTGTCCTATGCTATCAACCTGCATAAATTTGTAATTAGTGTCATCTAGTAAGCCACAAATTTTAAGTTTTGTTCCCATGGTTAAATTAGTATAAATTAAGGTTACATTATAGTCAAGTTAATATATTAGGTTAAAATTATATTAAAGTTAAAAAAGTGTAACAGATTCTCACTCCATGAACCTGATTTTAATTCTGTTATAAAAAATGTTTTATTTGAATGTTAATACCTTGTTTTTTTTTTCTTTTTCTTTACATTTCCGGTAAGCTTCTTACGGAAAGTACCCATAATTTTTATTAATGTTTAAACTTATAGTCTATTTGAGTAATATATTTCTAAAATTACGACTGGTCCTATAAAGTTTTGCCTCCTTGACTTCCACCAGAACAAGATCTGTTAATTAACTCAGCTTGATTTCTGATGTGTGTTCTTTATTCAAGCCCCCACAGGCAACTAAATTGTTTTAAGGAAGCTATATTTCTGTTGATATTAATTTACTTGCCAACCTCCAATTCTGAAAGTTGTCTAGTTCTTCCCTCAGTAAATGTACTTCTCATGAACCCTTGTTTCAGGATGGGACAAGTGCTGTGACAGATCGTGTTCCACTAACCTGGTTTGCTGTAGTACATGCTGCGTTATTCTAGTCGGGACTGTGATAACTTGTTGCCAGCCTCACTCAACTCTCAGTTGGCTCTGGGTCAGTTTTGTACTCAGACAGTGTTAACTTAAGAAAATGCTTTGTCTTTTAATCAGAATTGATAGTAATAGTTTTTAAGGGTTTTATATTTATGTATCCCTCAGGAAATGGGACCTCAGATTTCCGTTGATCACCTTCTAAATTTGGCTTTTGGGGTTTTCAACAACAGAGACAAGGTAGATACAGTTGAAGGCCAGGGGAGACAAATATGGACATAAAGAACAAGCCCACTTAATTGCCCTGGCATTGGGTAATAAATCCCTGCCCCCTCAGAGATACCCAAAGGCTCCTGCGTGAGAGAGGGAAAGAAAGTCGAGGCCTGGCACCTGCCATTATTGCAAAGAGCCTGGGCATTGGGTCAAGGACTGCCCTAGCCGGGAGTCCATCTGCATCTGGGATGCGCCCCCTCTGTAAAGAGGAAAAACATTGGAAGCATGATTGCCCTCACCTCCGAAGGGAGGTCATCTGCTCCTATCATGGCTACCCTCAAAGACTGAAGATGCCTGAGGCTCAGCAAGGTCCCTCTGAATACCCTCTAACCAGCTGAACAGCAGAAGAGCCTGGGTGACTCTTGACGTGGCAGGTAAAGATATCAAGTTTCTCTTGGATATGGGGGTTTAATCCTTTCTGTGATTGTCTCTCCTGGGCCCTTTTTTTTCTTTCCTTC
>PVJS01013103.1:0-42645 GCA_004027185.1 Glis glis | reverse complement strand
TGAAACTAGAAAACAACAGTAATATATGCATACCCATGTTCATAGCAGCACAATTCACAGTGGCCAAATTATGGAACCAACCTAGATGTCCATCAACAGATGAATTGATTACAAAATTATGGGAAATACACACAATGGAATTCTACTCAGCAATAAAGAAGAACAAAATAACAGCATTTGCAAGAAAATGGAAAGATCTGGAGAACATTATGTTAAGTGAGATTAGCCAATCACAAAAAAAGAAGGGGCATATGTTTTCATTAATATGAGCAACCTAGGGAGTAGTGGGGACACAAAAAGATCTCCAATAATAACAGAGAACCCTCAGAGGTGCAAGGGAAGGGGTACAAGGGAAGGGGAAGGGCAAGAAAGAAGTGAATCTATGGAATTACTATCATAAACAATGTGTACATATGAGATTATACCAACATCATTCTCAGTGCTACATGTGGGGGGGCGGGGGGAGGGACACCAAGAGCTGTGTGCATGTATGTTTAACACCAAACTGATACTCATTGTGATGTGAGACTACAATGCACCAATAAAAACATTAAAAAATTAAAAAATAAAAGGACAACCATCCACGACTAATATTATGAGCAGTAAACCAAAAAATTCTTCTATCTGTTATCCTATCTCTGTGCATGTGAATAAACCATAAGCATGCAATGCATTCTTGACATGGCCAGATTTTAATATAAGCATCAGACGATCCAAGAGAAGTAAGTCCAATGATGTAGTGAGCAAGAGAGGAATAAGGACTGTTAGCACAGACACCGAAGCTCACTCTCATGGAAGCATGAAATCCAACAGTATCAGACTTGCTTGCACATTTTCTCCACTTTCCCTTCAACTTCACTTTTTCCCCTCCATCATTGTTCAATCATAAGGCACTCATGCCAGGCCTTGTCCACGCTGTGTCTGAGCCTTCTGAGTATGTTCCGTATTGCCAACAGCCAAGCATTTTCTTAAGAAACTAGAATTGATTAGGCCCTGATTGGAATAAAATTTGTTTTTACAAATTCACATCTTGAAATAAAATTTAGACTTCTGCTCAGTGTGTTGAGAGAAGCCAAAAAATAAATTGATAGTGAGGTTGTTGTCCTTCCATATGGCCCAGGAACCACGGGGGAGCGTGCTTTGCCTGGACCGAGAGGTGATGACGGGCCTGACGGTGTGATGGAGCTGGATGCTGGATGGGGATCAGTCTAGGACACAAGATATGTTTCTCCAGAAATTAGTTCCTGGAAACAGAATGATCTCACTGTGTGAAACTCTTGGAAGTGCCTTTGTTTGCACATCTATAACATAAGGGTGGGTAGGTAGGTGGATGAACTGGATGACAGGGTGACCTTTGAGATACATTGAAGCTCTGTAATCACTCTCTTCAGTTTTAACCAAAACATCTCAAAGTCAGCTTTGCAACATTCAAGTCATTAGGGAAAAAGAAAAGGCCGCGCATTCTTGAATTGTACATAGTTTTCTGCCTCATGCTATACCCCATCCTTAGAGATTACCATGTACATTAGCTTATTAAAAGATCCAAGAGGTCTTATAATAAGCTATTGCTGAGACTTACATGATCAGAGAATCCTTCCTCCCCCACCTAAGAAATTCCCAGCCTAGCTATTTTAAATTTATCAGCAAGACAATATGGGTGAAAAATAAAAGAATACCTGTGAGAGCTGAGTAAATTCCTTATCTGCAAACATGGGAACATGGTCCGGTAATTGATGACAGCCGTCTCTAGAGGAGATAAACAATATACATGATAAATATGATTTGTGGTCACATAGGAAAAGCTGTATGTAAGGATATCTGTGGAAAAAGCTAAACACAATGTATATTTTGACATCCAGATATTATGCCAGAAGAGCTCATCTGCTAGCTTATTGAAATATGTTAGTTCAGAAAGTCCAGCTACTCTGAAGGTATATTCCTGTGTAAAACAAATATTAGCACATTTGCACAAATAGGTCTTAATATTGGAAAGGATTCATGGCAGAAACACTTAAGCCATGTGAATCCCCTATAATATCCACAACCCCATTTACATAACTGTCATCAATAAGGTCCTTCCTTATACTTTATCATTCAGCCATTCTGACTTCTTTAACCTTTCTGATTTTTATCTCTAGTTTATAGATAAGGGGAAAAAACTGAGAAAGACTAAGTGTAGTGGATACAGTGGTGTGCTACCCAGATTCCCCATAGGACCAAGGCACCCCTCCCCTCCCCCAAAATGTAGGCTGCAAATGGATCACAGTAGAGTGTCTCTCAGAATTGCCCTCGGAGGAGGGACAGTTCCTTGCCTAAATTAAGGCCCCTTCCAGGAGTAGTCCACATCTGCTGAATTGTCAATAAAAGGGTAGAAAACTTCATCACCTTGCTTGGATTCAGGGCATTTCTAAAGGGCCATCCCCAGTTCACAGTGTCTTGCGGGATCTGCTGTATCTTTGGTTGCAACTTCGTCACAGTTCACCTTGTGCCTCTCTCCAACTCTACTCCTCTCATTCCCTCATCAGTGTGGTCCCCAGCTCCCCCTTTCACACCTCCAGTAAACATCCTGCATGCAAATCTGCCTCCAAGCCTGGTTTCTGGAGATCTCAACCTAATGAGCCCCAGTAACTAAAGGCATCTATCTGCAAACAACAGAACCAGATCTTGAATGCAGTGGGCCGGGCATTAGAGAGAGCACTTAGGCAGTCCTTTCTTCAGCCACCCATGGCAGGAATATATGTGCAGGCATCCTTGGTGATGCTGGCCTATGAACGGTGTGCCAGATTTCTGCTGTACATTTGTCAGAGTACCTTAGCCTGTTCAATTATGTGTGTATTTGTCTATTGTGTTCTTCCCCAGTGCTTGATCTGTAGAATAATTGTAAACCCCCATGAAGGCAGGAACTTTCTTTGTATTTTTAGTACTTCAAATGGCTGTTCTCAATGTGCAGTCCATGGATGCCTGTGATCAAACTATTTTGATAATAATACTAAGATGTTAAATGCCTTTTTCACTGTGTTGACACTTACAATGATTGTATAAAAGCAAGGGTTGGCAAAACTGCTAGCTCCTTAGCACAAATCAAGCAGTGACAGCAAACTGTATGTTAGTCATTGCATTCTTCTTCATGTCCTTGCAGGGGAAAAAAAAGGGAAAAAAATCCACTTTCACTAAAGAATATCCTTGGTGGAGCAATAGAATTATTCACTTTAAAATTGTGACCCTTGAGTACACATCCTTTTAATAGTTTATACAATCAAAGGCTTGTATAAAGCATCCTCCACCCTGCATAGCAAAGTGTAGTGACTGTCTTCAGGAGAAACATTTGTGTGTTTGCTTGCTTATGAGCTGCACTAGTTGCAGTTTTCATGAAATGCCATTATCACTTCAACCAACACTATGGTTTCTCAGATTTGAATATCTGGCAAACATTTTCTCAAAAGTGAATAAAATTCTCACTTCAAAGAAAACAGTTGACAGTATAGTCAAAATTTTAAGTGAAATTAGAATTTTGGAAAACTTATGTTTGCCCCCCCTTAGTTTGGCAGTCCCTAATACTTAAAGACTTTTCTGATGAAATTGATGTCAATATTACAAATCTATGTTTTTTCTTGATCCAGTATATATGGCATAATTTAATGTGCTGACTTTTAAACTATTAGTAAGTCAATAAACCAATATTTCCCAAGTAAACAATGAACAAGTTTACAAAATTATGCATAGTTAAAGAATTCCTTCCAAGATCAAGATAGACCAATGGATCCAAGATCAAGATAGACCTTTAAAATGGAACAGGGTATGAAAAGTTAGTTGACATGGATTCAAATTTCTCATGGTAACTAACTTTTAGGAAGCTATTGTTAATTAAATTTTACTTTGGCACCAAAGAAGAGGATCCGCAGTTACCTGAAAAGGCCATAAAAATACTTTCCCCTTTCCAATTATATAACTGCAGGAGGCCAGTTTTTCTGTATATACTTCAACTAAAATATACATCACAACAGTTGAATGTAGAGAATGAGACTCTAGCTGTCAGATGAAACCAGATACTAAAAAATTTTGAAAAACTATAAAACAATGTCACTCTCTTTACTCATTTTTTTTTTTTTGCGGTACTGGGGATTGAATCCAGGGGTGTTCTACCTCCGCGCTACACCCCCAGCCCTATTTTTTATACTTTATTTTGAAACCGGGTCTCACGAAGTTGTGGAGGGCCTCACTAAGTAGAGAGAGAGAGAGAGACAAGGAGAGAGAGAGCTGAGGCTGGCCGCGAACCCGAATCCTCCGGTTTCTGCCTCCCAAAGTACTGGGATTACGAGTGTGCGCCACCACGCCCAGCCCCATTTTTTATTTTGAAAAATAGAGCTATTTGATAACATTTGTAAGCATTATTTATATTAACACATAATAGATTTATTATTATTTTAAAATCAATGTTTTAAAACTTTTTATTCTTAATTGCTAAATTGGTATTGATAAAACACATAAGTAAAAATCTCTTTGGGGTCCTCAATAATTTCTAAGAGCGTAACAGTTTCCTGAGACCCAGACATTTGAGAACCACTGGCCTACAATCAGTGCTGGCATAGAGTTGGCATTCAGAAACTGTTTATTGAATTATTCTAATATTTCTAAAAGGAAATAGATAATAAAATACACTCCCTATTGGATTATACATTGGTCTGCACATTACAAAAATAGAACCTTGTATCCATCTGAGTGAATGAGTATGCTTTTGTGGTTGCTAAAGTGGGCAACTGTTAAGAAAGAGGGGATCCACCCCAAATCTGATGGTCTTGAAAGGAAATCTCCATTTTCTACAGCCAAAATCACAGGTATTTTTAGAATGCAGGAAATCTGTTGGCTCAAAATGAGTTCTCATAGGCTTTGCCTTGCCCAGTAGTGTTCTTTCCCAGTAGCCAAGGAACATTTACAAGAGGGAAGAATTCCAGTACAGTCTTAGACAGCTAATGGATCCATATCTATGTTCTACCCATCAGCATAATCCATCGTTTGAACAGGAAGTCTGCTTTGGAAACCCAGACAATGACATCTCTCTCCAATAGAGATGTGCAAAATCAAATTCAGAGTTAAGGGCACTGTGCTGACCCTTTTCCTCAAGCTCCCTTCTCAAGCCAAGACATGATAACCAGGAAGAAGCAGAAAAACTAAGATTATCAAACAAACTGGTCACCTTTTGGTAGTGCCACTGTTATCAAGGCTAAAATTAACCAGTAGTGATGTCAGCATTCAAAATATTGAGGTTCAGAGAGGACAATGGAGCTTTCCACTCATTTTCTGGAGCCAGGACCTGAGTCTTGCAACAGTTTCAAAGCAGAATTACTCTATGACTGGCCAGAATTTGAGCAACAGTTGTGATGAGCTTTCGTAAGAAAAGTACAAGGGGTTTCCTTCAAATTTTGGACAAGAAGATTGCTTATATCTGGATTAGAGCAACATCTTGATTAACTATTGCAAAAATAACAAGATCTTTCAGTTAAACACTTTTTATTCTACGTTTAAAATAAAAATTGAAGGCATAAAAAATCAAGTAACATAAATAATATAGTAAGGAGGAAAGGACTACTTGTGGAGAATATCCAGTCATCTGTTCTGTCAGTGTTTAGTTGCAATTGCTAGAGTAGCAACATGCATATCCATGTTTATAGCAGTATAATTCATAATTTACTCAGCTATAAAGAAGAACAAAATTATGTCATTTGCAGGAAAATGGATGGAAGTAGAGAATATTATGCTAAGTGGGATCTGCCAGTCTCAGAAAGTCAAGGGTCAAAACTTTTCTCTCATATGTGGAAGTTAGATAGAAAATAGGAAACAAAAGGGACTTTAGATAATCGAAGAGAGAGACCAATAGAATAGTGGAAGGGTTTAGGGGAGGGAAACGAGGAGGGGAAAAGGAAGAAGTTATGAAAGAAGCAGTTGAAATTATGCTATGCCCATATGTGAAGGTATCACTACCTATCTCACTATTATATACGGGAAGGGGTGGGTAGCAGATGGGACCTGAAGGGAAACACACCGAGACCTGTGTGCGTATTTGTTTATATGACTCTGAACCTCACTATGATGTATGATGTATATGTATATTGTATATATGTAATATATATGGTGTATATGTATAATTGTATTTTCCATAATTATGATGCACCAAGTATATAAAGGAATAATGAAAGTGAACATCTTTGTCCTAGTGTAGATCTTATAGGAAACCATTTCAGCTTTTCCTCCTTCAGTGTGATATTGGCTGTGGGCTTTTCATATATAGAATTTAGAGCGTCCCCCTGGCTCTCACAGAAACAAGGTAGCAATGTCGGAAGTAGGGCTCGGTTGCTAAGGATGGGACCCTGGGGGTGTGGCCTTAGGGATTATATTTCCTTCCTCCTCCTCCTGCTCACTCTTTCTGCTTCTGGCCTCCACGATGTGAGAGCGGAGCTTTGTAGGGTCTCTCCGCTTTCTGCCATCACGCCCTAAGCTCCACACTTGCAGCCTGACATGGAATGAGCCTAAAATCTCCAAGAAAACTGTGAGCAAATAAATCTTCCTTCCTCTGAGTTGTGTGGTCAGTCTTTGGGGATGGTAGCAGTGAGAATGTTGACTGAAACAATAGCCTTTAGTACTCTGAGGTCTGTTCCTTCTATAATTTAATTTGTTGAGCATTTTATCATGAAGGGATATTGAATCGTAACAAGCACTTTTTCTGCATGTCTTGACATGATCATCTAGTTTTTGTTCTTCATTCCATTGATGTGATGTGCCACATTTATTAATTTGTAAATGTTAAACCATCCTTGCACCCCTGAGTTGAATTCCACTTGATCATAGTGTATTGTCTTTATAATGTGCGGATTAATCTAGTTTGCTAGTATTTTGTTGAGAATTTTTGTATCTATATTCATCAGAGATGTTGGTCTATGGTTTTCTTTTTGTTGTTTTTGTGTCTTTTCTGGTTTTGGTGTCAGGATAATGCTGGCATTGTAAAAAGAATTTGGCAGAGTTCCTTCCTTTTCAATGATCTGGAATAGTTTGAGAAGAATTGAAATAATTTTTTAAAATGTTTTGTAGGATTCAGTTATAAATCCATCAGGCTCTAGACTTTTCTTTGATTGACAACTTTTAGTTACTGCTTCTATCTTATAACCCATTATTGATCTGGCTCAAAGTCAGTCTCAGCAACTTAGCAAGACCCTGTTTCAAGATAAAAAAAAAGCTACAAGCTTGGGGGTAGAATGCCCCTGGGTTCATTCTCCAGTGCCGAAAGAAAGAAAGAAAGAAAGAAAGAAAGAAAGAAAGAAAGAAAGAAGAAAGAAAGAAAAAAAGAAAGAAAGAAAGAAAGAAAGAAAGAAAGAAAGAAAGAAAGAAAAAGAAAGAAAGAAAGAGAATTTCAATGCCCTTTCCCCTTTCTTTTTCTGGAAAATCCATATAGCCAGTATTTGTTCACTTAATGGTGTCCATATGTCTTATATGCTTTCTTCATCCTTTTAAATTCTTGCTTTTTTTTATTCTTTATTTTGAAACAGGGTCTCACTAAGTTGTGGAGGGCCTCACAAGTTGCTGAGGCTGGCTCTGAACCTGCGATCCTCCTGTCTCAGTCTCCCAAGTACTGGGATTACAAGCGTATGCCACCATGCCTGGCTTAAATTCTTGTTTATTTCTTTGTTGTCTGACTGGGTTATTTTATTTATTTATTTTATTTTTTTATTTTTTTGCTGTACTGGGGATTGAACGCAGGGGCGTTCTACCTCCGCGCTACATCCCCGGCCCTATTTTTTATACTTTAGTTTGAAACCAGGTCTCACAAAGTTGCGGAGGGCCTCACTAAGGAGAGAGACAGGGAGAGAGAGAGAGAGAGAGAGAGAGAGAGAGAGAGAGAGACAGGGAGAGAGAGCGAGAGAGCTGAGGCTGGCCGCGAACCCGGATCCTCCGGTCTCCGCCTCCCAAAGTACTGGGATTACAAGCGTGCGCCACCACGCCTGGCCTTGGGTTATTTTAAAAATAACTTGTCCTCAAGTTCAGAAGTTCTTTCTTCTGCCTGGTCTAGTCTGTTATGGAAGCTTTCAGTTGTATTTTTATGTCATTGTTTGAAGTTTTTATCTCCAAGATTTCTGATTCATTCTTTTTCTATCTCTGTTAAATTTCTTGTTCATGTCATAAATAGTTTTTTCCCATTTAATTGCATCATCTATCTTTTCTCCTGCATCCCACTGAGTTTCCTTAGGATCATTATTGTGAATTCTCTTCAGGCATTTCATAGATGATTTTCCAATTGAAATCAATTTCTGGAGAATCATTCTGTTACTTTGGAAGTGTCATGCTGCCTTGTTTTTTCATGTTTCTTGTGTCCCTATGTTAATGTCTGTGCATCTGGTACGACAGTCATTTCTTCTAGTTTTATGGGGTAGCTTTTGTAGGAAAAGACTTCCATTTCTATGGGCAGGTGCTTTGACTTTGGTTCTAGATGAGCTCAGGAGTGCATCCCCTGGGTATCCCCCTAGATTTCTTCAGCTCTAGTTGATGTGAGTAGTGTCTATGAATCCATCAATAGTTTAGACTAGAGCAGTGCATGAAGTATGGTACAACTTTGTAGTGGACATAGGGAGTAGGGTCCCAGGGAGTAAAGTGATGATGGTTCTGGGACTTGTTGTGGCAGCTGTGTTCTTAGTGCTGCAAGATGTGGAGGGGACCATCCGCAGGTCCCAGGGAGAAAGTTCAGGTAACCCTGGGGATTGTGTTGCCAGCAGCTGTGGTCCCAAAGATGTGGAAGAGGCCGTTCACAGGTTCCTTGGGATGAACGCAGGTGACACCTGGGCTTGTGGGGCCAGCAGCCAAGGTCCTGGAGATGTGAGGTACAGAGAGGTCTTTCCCCAGGTCCTATGTGATGAGGACAGTAGGCACTAGGGCTTTGGGCACCAACAGCCATGGTCCCAAGAATGTAGGCTGTGGAGGGGATCTTTCTTAGATCCTGTGGGGTGAATGCAGGTGATGTTGGGACTTATGGTACTGGCATCCATGGTCCTGGAGCTGCAGGATATGAATAGGAATGTCTCTGGGTCCCATGGGGCAAGTATGGGTGGCACTGGGGCTTGTGGCACTGTCGGCTGCTGTCTTGGAGATAGAAGAAACATATGGGACCTTCCCTGGGTCCAGAGCATGAACATGATGATACTGTGACTCGTGACACTCATAGCCACATCTCTGGAGCTGTGGGACATGGACTGAACATCCCTCAGGTCCCAAAGGGAAAGCATGCATAATTCTGGGGTTTGTGGCCTCAGAAGCCACAGTTCCAAGGCCATAGACAGTGAAAGGGACCTTCCATAGGTCCCACAAGGCAAATGTGGACAATGCTGCGGTTTGTGGCACTAGCAACCTCAGTTTTGGAGCTAGATGGGACTGTCCCCAGGCCCGGCATAGTACTACTATTTCTCTCAAGCCAGGCAGGCAGGAGCCTTGATAATAATTCAAGAAGGTTAGGAGGAGAACATGTTGGATGACTGGGTTGAATTAACAGCTTGTTACATGCTATAACAAGTCAGCTGCTCACTTCCAGCTATACAAGGCCTTCGCGTGGTTGAATGCTGCATAAGAATGCACCATCTACCCCAGGGACTGAGCTCCTTGGGAGAGGCACAGAGTCAACGTTCTGGCAGAGTCCAGCCTCTGTGTGTATTGAGTAATGACTCTTAGTGGTAGGAGGTAAGATTCCATCAGTGCCAAAGGTGACCAAGATAGGATTTGAAGGTTTGAAGGATGGAGAGGAAAACAGATTTGAGATAGAGACATGAGCCTGGCCCATTTGCAATAGGGCTTTTTCCTTAAATGTAAGTGAAAGTTATTTAAGGGTATGTAAAATGACCAGGGAAGAGTGAAATGGAGATAATAATGTGCTTTACATCTTTGCTTTTCCCCAGTTCATGGCTCAACATATTCATCTGCAGAGAGGAGAAATTAGGAACGCTGCAATTAGAATGGAAAAAAGCACATTAATAACTTTCAAAATTGATCCCTTTTATGACAGCCTCTCTGTCACTCATTTGCATAGCAATGTGCTTTCTGGTGCACGGAAGGACAGAGTCTGAATCTATACAGATTCCACAGTGAATCCTTCCTTTCTCTCTCTCTCTCTCTCTCTCTCTCTCTCTCTCTCTCTCTGTGTATGTTTGATCTTTTTAGGGCATCTGTCAAAAACATATGTGATTCCCACCATGTGTGCTTTGGCAGGAGAAAGATTGAGAACAACTGTTTTAAACAATGAACCTGTTGTCTGGATAATAAACTGCTCAGAGGGTATTGGGGGGGGGACCTAACCTTGAGCAAGTTGCTTTACCTCTTTGAGCTTCAGTTCTCCCTTCTGTGGAAAAAAAGAGTCCAAGATGGTTTCTAGAAGAACTTCCAAAGGGAAGAATTTTGAATTCTTCAGTGCCTTGGGACCCTGGGTTGAGTCCCCTCCCTGTTCTCCAAGCTCCCCAGGCCACAGGCAGCGGGTGCAGAAGTCTCCCTGGCTCACAGCGGGGCGTCCTGAGGAAGTCTGCACTGGGGCTGCACGGGAGAGTTTGGTGGAAGATCTCTTGATTACATCATTTCTGACCTCCCCCTTTTTCTCCAGCTTCTTATTGTTTTCTCCTATCTCCCCACAAACACCATAAAATACTCAAGATATGGTCCATGTTTGGTTAGGCTGATACTACCAATTTGTTCTTTGTTTTACTCAAAGTTACTAAGTCCCACTAAGGAGCACTTGGTTACCATAATTGAGCATATTGCCCCAGGTACCAACATGCTGTCAGTCCCCTCTACCAGTTATTCCCTAGTCCTGTTTTAATTTCTTCATAACTCCCGTGACTCTATAATGATTATAGTTGCATATTCATGTCACGTTCATTGTCTGTCTCTCCTCATGAGAAAGGAAACTTGTCTCATTCGCTGCAGTTTCCCGGGCACCTAGAACAGAGCCTGGTCTATGGTTAGGGCTAATAATTGTGGTTGGATGAACAAATCTTGCTCACCCTCAGCGCTTGTCATGTCCTGTCACGACTGAGATGCCCAGTTCTCTTTCTCTCCTTGTAATCATATTCAACTGAGTTTTCAGCACTGATCCAGTGCCTGATATATATTAGGAGTGTATCGGACATCTAATGAAGCTATAAAAGAATGAATGGTAAGACTCTTTCTAGTGATATTAAGATTTTGTCTGATTTTAAACATTCAGAGTAGATGGAGAAAGAGCTTCTCTGTTTTTGCAGAGTACCACCTGCTCTTCCCACAGGGTGTTCTGGTAGCTCCAGACCAGGGCTGATATTTAAAATATGTAACAACTGCAGTGGCTGCATCCACCCTGAGTTCTGATGTTAGCAGTAGACTGAAGCAGGTCTTTGGGAGGGGCATCGACCCTGCAGTGGCTGGATTCTAGGATGTCCTGGGGCCACCAAGAGAGAGCTTGGGATCCTAAGAGATTATGCTGCAAGCTCAGGGCAGCTACCTTTACCATGATGCACAGACATATTTAAGTATTTTAGTTCCTGCTATGTGTTCATCTTGGCTCTTGGTTGATGCAGCTCTGCCCGGTGGCCTTGCAGGGAAGTAGCCCTTCCTAGGAAGGTGTTCACAGACACAGCCCATGGGGTCAGTCCTAGAGGATGCACAGCAAAAGCAACTCATTTGGCAAAGTGCAAAGTGGGCAGGGGAGGGTGACCAGCCCTGTGCTTGTGGTTCTGGACAGGGCTCAGGGTTGAGGGACATTTGATATCCCGGGTGCTCTGCAGGTACTGAAATTGAGGCTTGTGAGCAAGTCCCAAGTTGACAGCAGTCCTCCAGTGGAGGGGGGCAGCTACAAGTCTGTTCTCTTTGCAATTTGAGAGGAGAATGAGCTGGACCTCTGACACAGAGACCCAGGTCATCACCATCCTCTCAGATATGCTGAAACAGCCCCCCTACATTAGGGTGCATTTAAAATAATTTAGTCAAAGCAATATTTGTATGAATGGAAAGAAAAAAAGGTGGTATATATGCACAATGGAATAGTATTCATCCATCAAAATGAATGAAGTCCTGCCATTTGTGGCAACAGGGATGGAAATGAAGGACATCACATTAAGTAAAACAAGCCAGACACAGAAAGACAAATACCACATGTTCTTGCTCCTTTGTAAAAACTAAAAAAAAAAAAAAAAAGTTTTGAAGCCCAGGGAGGAAAAGGGGTTTTATACAGCTACTGGGTGGCAGAGTTTTGACAAGAATCCAGGTCCTCAGCCCCACTGCAGGCTCTTCTCCTGTTTACCCAGACCATGGGCATGAAAAGCACAGGCTCTGCAATCAGCCAGCCCGGGGCCTACTGCCTGGTTCTGCTGCATGGTGACCCTATGTTACTGAGCAGTCCATTCATCTCTCTGAGCCTCAGTCTCCTTGTCTGTAAAATAGGAGCAGCTATGTCAGACTCAGGCAATGCTTGGAAAGCACTTATCACAGTGCCCAGCATGTTGTAAGGACTCAGAGAAAGCTAGTTGGCACTAATATGACTACTATAATCATTTCCTTTTTAGTTGCAGAATATTTGGGTTGGCTTCATCCAAATCTTCACACGGAATGTCAAACTTATTCAGTGAGAGCTCGTACCCCGAATCTTTGCCTCCGTGCTCTATTTCTATTCCAGCCACACGTAGTCATGCCACCAGACTTCTGAAAGACAGTTAGCACTTCCGGGGAGACCCAAGTGGCCTAGAGGATCTTTAAACAGTGCTTGGACGTTCCTTGTTACTCCTTTTAGCAGTTTTTAAAATATAATCTTTTATTGGTGCAATGTAATTATAGATCCTAGTGAGAGTCGTCAAAGTGATAGAATCATATGTGCACACATCACTTGGTGTATTTCCTTCTGTATATGCCCCCACACCCCCGTCCTCTCTCCCCATACATGTTAGTGAGACTGGTAGTGAAACCTTGTATGGACATAGGCTTGCTGAACTCTTCCCTTCCTCAATCCTCGTTTTTCCCCTACCTATCTCCCTGCCTCAATCCCCTTCCACTAGTTTACTGTTTTCTCACCTCATTTGACCAAAGTTTTCTCACCTCATTTGACCAAAGTCCCCTTTTCTTTCTATTTTTGTTCTAGCCTCCACATATAAGAGAAAATATACAACCCTTGACTTTCTTGTTTTGTTTTGTTTTTGCGGTACTGGGGATTGAACGCAGGGGCGTTCTACCTCCGCGCTATACCCTTGGCCCTATTTTTTATACTTTATTTTGAAACCAGGTCCCACGAAGTTGCAGAGGGCCTCACTAAGGAGAGAGAGAGGGAGAGAGAGAGAGAGAGAGAGAGGGAGAGAGACAGGGAGAGAGAGTGAGAGAGCTGAGGCTGGCCACAAACCCGGATCCTCCAGTTTCCGCCTCCCAAAGTACTGGGATTACAAGAGTGCGCCACCACGCCCGGCCCAACCCTTGACTGTCTGAGACTGGCTGATCTCAGCATAATATTCTCGAGTTCCATCCATGTTCCTGCAAATGACATAATTTCGTTCTTTATGGCTGAGTAAAATTTCATTGTGTGTGTATATACCACATTTTTGTTATCCATTCTTCTGTTGATGGACACCTAGTTTGGTTCCATAATTTGGCTATTGAGAATTATGCTGCTATAAACACAGGTAGGCATGTATCACTATAGTATTCTAACTTCAATTCCTTTGGAAAGATATCAAGGAGTAGTATGGCTGGATCATATGGTGGTTCCATTCCCAAACTTTTGAGGAACCTCCATACTGATCTCCATAGTGGTTGTACTATTTGCAATCCCACCAACAGTGTATAAGGGTTCCTATTCCCCCATCCTCACCAGCATTTATTATTATTTGTATTCTTGAGGGTTGCCATTCTAACTGGAGTTAGATGGAATCTCAAGGTAGTTTAGATTTGCACTTCTGATGAGAGAGTTTCTCAGAAGAAACCCTCTCTGGTCAGAGTTATTGATACTCCTGTTAGCAAATCCCCTCCCCTTTGGTGAAGCTCAGGATAGGGAGTGTAATTGAACTCTGATGACTCTGAATCATGGTGTTGAAGGAACCTAAATTACTACCAAACTCTTTCTGGAGTTGGACTTGTGGGCAGGATCCCAGAAACAACACCAGGAGCTTGACTTTGACTTTGAACATTGTTTATCGAGCCCTGACACCAACTGGTTCCTTGTTCTTTTTTTGTTTTCCTCCCAAAACTGAAGAAAAATAAGGAAAGAAAGAATTAGCTAAGGGCTACTTATTGCTCCTTGAGTTTGGGTTAATGACGAGGTTTAATTCATGTCATATGAACCACCTCTTGCCTCCTTTGTCTGACTCAACCTGAAATAAGAGAAGAATCTGTTTTTTCCACTTGACATTCAATATGTGTGGTGCCCTGATGTTCAATGCCCTGTCAACCACACCCTCTGTGTCGGTACCAAGCTTTGGGTGCGAGACTCTAGCATCCCCCTAAAACATTAGCATGTTTAGATCCCAGGTTTTTTTCAAAAAGTAAATGTTTCCATTGTTCAGTTATGCAGTTTTCCATATTGATTTAACAGACCCATCCTACTTGCAAGGAGGATCTACATGAATTGATATTTTACAAATGAAGCTGGAAGAAGGCAGGAAGGGCAGAGGCCAGGCGGGAGGAGGGCAAGGAGAGGATGCCGCTAAGGCAGGACCAGCAGAGCGCTTGGCTGAACACAGGCGGTAATGAGTACCAGACGTGTGGCAGAGCATCCTTCCAATTCCAAATGGCTTCCCTAGAAAGAAACAATGGTGACTGCCCCTGCCTCCTTAACTCTTTCTTCCTTGAGTGAGGAGCACACCCAGGCCTGTTCTTTGGTTCTTGGAGGGTAGAATGGTGGTATTTGTCTTTCTGTGGCTTTTCCATGGTGGGCCTGGAGCAGGTTTCTGGGACCTCCCTGTCCCCATCAGAATTCTGAGAAGGGCCTACATTTTATCTTTATCACACCCCCTAACCCTCTACCTTATAGTCATCTTTAAATCAAGGATTGGTAAACTGGAGCCTGCTGGCCACATCCTGCCCCTTGTCTCTTGCCTGTTCTTCTAAATAAATTGTCACTGGCACCAGCCACACCTGTTCACTTCCCTACTGCTGGTGATTGCTTTCACCATGAGTAGTTGTGACCTGGTGGAAATGGCCAACAAAGCCTAAAGTATTTACTACCTAGTCCTTTACAGGAAATGTTTATAGAGCCCTAGCCAAAATAAAACGTAAGTTTCCTTGAGGCTTGTCTATCTGTATCAGTATCAAGGCTTTGGTCTGTAGAATTAGAGAATAATAAGTATCTTCAGAGATCATAGAACCCAGTCCATTGCAGATAAGAAACTGAGGTTCATAAAATAAAGTGACTTGTTCAATATTAGTTAATAGTAGAGCTAGGGTCAGTATTGTGTCTCGCTAACTCTGGGGCCAGTACCGTCTCCACCATAGAACTGTCTCTCAAGCAAATAAGCTAGTCTACACCACGAGTGAACCAAAATATAGGTCTTTGTTTTCCATGACCAATAGCATACTACCCATGCTGAACTGATTTTCAGATGGGACATTTTATTAAGATGGTTTTTGCTATGTACTGCACAGAAATACTGTTGTGTTTGCTAAAACATTTTTTTTAACTTGTGTGCGCAATGGTCTGGTATTTTAGTGGTTGAGTATTTGTATCTGATGATTAACCCAGGATAGAGAAGAAGAGGAGGAGGAAAAGGAGGAGGAGGAGGAGAAGGAGGAGGAGGAGGAGGAGGAGGAGGAGGAGGAGGAGGAGCAGGGAGAGGAGGAAGAAGAAGAAGTTGTTATTCTTTGCTCACTTAATTAAGCCTTATGAACAGTGGCAAGCACTTGGTATAGTGAGCCTAATGGGCTATTATACTTGCACAGAGAATAAGTTATTTTTTTCAACTAAGCTTTAATTTAATCTTCTCTAATACTTTTTCAAGGATAAAGTTTGACTCTGACTATAGAGAGCCAAGGCTCCAAGAGAGCAAGTGACAGATCTTTTGAAATCTTTGCATCCATTCCAACTTTTTTGGAACTTGAATAATACAATAACACAATAGAATAAACTCACAATGAACTGGAATCAATCTAAACCAGAGCCTACAAATAACTGAAACTCAGTTTTTGGGTCACTCAATATTTAGGGAAAAGAGGCTCATGACAACCAAACAAGTGGATGGAAATTTAGTTTAAAAATTGACAAATCAACTTCTGGAAACGTCTCTGGCATCAGTACAGATGTGGAGTGGGGAACATGAGTAATTTCCTGGGATCCCCATAGTTGGTTAGGTATATGCCCCTTGGGGCACTGGGCAGTGGATTCCAGGAAGCAGCCAGAGAAGAGAGAGTCACTGAATCAAATTGCCCCAGGCACTAAGGTTGGGCTCACACACTCCCACTCCTTCAGCCTTGGTTCCACTACCCAGCCCCAACACCCAGCCTCCGCCAAGCTGAACTACTCAGGGTTCTCCCAAAGAGCCTATGATCTCTCTCAAGAGGCTGAGAGGAGTAATGTGAACTCTGCAGCTGTATTTTCCAGGTTGAAATGCTAGGTTTGCTCTTTATCGGCTATATAACCTTGAGAAAATTATTTAATCTTCTGTGCCTGTTGTTTCCTCCTCTGTCAAATGTGAATCTTAATAGTGCCTGTCTGATAGGGCTGCAATGAACTGATGCATGTCTAGTTCTGAGAACACAGCCCATTACTCCTGGCTTTTGCACGTGCTGCTCCTTCATCTTGGAGCACCCACAGACTTTCACTGACTCTCCCCACCCTGTCCATCTCTCCCATACAGAGCTGGGTTGTTTCCTGCCTCAGAAGTCCCATGAAACCCTTTGTGACTTGAAGGCATTCTATCTGCATGTCTGATTTTTCCATTAATCTGAATTCCCTAAGAGCAAGAATTTGGTCTTAAGCATTTCAGAGCCTGGCACCATGTTTAGCACAGAATATGGCTTAAAGTTTAGTTTTTAAATAAATGCATAATGCATGATGGATCAACACATATGAAAGTCAAGGCATGACTGAATGAATTCATAAGTAAAAAATAAAAATGAAAGGCAAATTTCTCTTCTATATCTTCTATCTGGACCCTATATTTTGCCTATGTCTCTCATCTATCTGGCTTTGAGTGGATTAGAAAAAAAGAGCCCCAGGGCCGGGTGCGGTGGCGCACACTTGTAATCCCAGTACTTTGGGAGGCTGAGACCGGAGGATCCAGGTTCGCGGCCAGCCTCAGCCCTCTCTCTCTCTCTCTACCTAGTGAGGCCCTCCGCAACTTCGTGAGACCCGGTTTCAAAATAAAGTATAAAAAAATAGGGCTGGGGGTGTAGCGCGAAGGTAGAACGCCCCTGGGTTCAATCCCCGGTACCGCAAAAAAAAAAAAGAGCCCCTTCCACAAGACCCTTCACTTCCATCTCCCAGAAAATTATCACAATATATTGATTTTGTTAGAACAAGAACATTTCACTGTCATTTTCCCCAAAATTCTAATAATAAATATATAGTACCTGTTTTGTGAATGGTACCCCCAGGGGTCGGGCAGTGTCCGTGTAATACAAAGATGGAGCCCTCAGTGTGCTTCCTTAGATAGGAAACCAGACTGATGTAGTTAGGACTAAATGTTTACCACTGAAACTCAGAAAGCAGACCATCCTGAGAACCAGCTACTTGGTTTTCCATTTGGAAGGGTATTTTGTTGTGAAGGAATGTAAGTTTAACTGAACATTTGGAGCCATACCATGGAATCGACCCCTTTACTTAATTCATCCCCCCTCTTTTTTTTTTTTGTGGTACCGGGGATTGAACCCAGGGGCGTTCTACCTCCCTGCTACACCCCCGGCCCTATTTTTTTTATGCTTTATTTTGAAACCAGTTCTCACGAAGTTGCAGAGGGCCTCACTAGGTAGAGAGAGAGAGAGACAGAGACAGGAAGAGAGAGAGAGAGAGAGACAGAGACAGGAAGAGAGAGAGAGAGAGAGAGAGAGACAGACAGAGACAGAGAGCTGAGGCTGGCTGCGAACCCGGATCCTCCGGTCTCCGCACGCTGGGATTACAAGCGTGCGCCACCATGCCCGGCTCATCCCCCCTCTTCAGCCACCCTTACTCTCTGGGACTTCTGTAAGATTTTCCTCCCAGCGGTGAGATACACAATGAAAAGAGCATGGGCTGGAAACCAAGAGATAAGGGTCTTATTTCTAGCTCTATCACTCATCATTTGGGTAATCTTGGGAAAATCTCTTAGCTGATCTGAGACTTAGTTCCCTCTTCAGAAAATAAAAAAAAAAACTTTCTGCAAAAGCAAAAAACTCTCTGAAAAAGCAAAGCACTATTATTATCATCATCAATGATTATTTTATTATTACTTGGGTATTAACAACAATAACAATACTTCTAATAAATCCACTACAAGTGTCACACTTTACATTGACTCAAATACTCTGTAAGTTAGATGAGATCACACTGTTCATTAATAAGTTAGCAGGGATTTGATCATTTGAACAATGCTATCCTCATTTTAGAAGAGAGAGCAAAATCCTAGGAAGGAGTGACACTAGGTAAGTTTTGATCAGTGAAAAAGAGGTTAGGAACATGAGCTATTTCTATATTAGGAAAGTTTGAAGCAGGGAAGAACAGGAAGGCCTTGGGTATCTGAGAGGAAGCAGAGGTCTTGCCACCCCCAATATTTGGCACAAGGATTGCTCTGAACACAGGATTCAGGGATTTGGGGTGACTTCTGGTGAAAGACTCACAATTGCCCTGTGCACTATAGTTTACACACTTGTCTGTGAACCAAATGCTATTAAGATCTTATTGGCTTCAAGGGTCAGTCCTAACTCTGGCTATGGGAGAAGTTATTAGGAAGGAATTGTCTAAACAGAACCTTTCCCATTAAGATAGAAAGTCCCAGATGCTAATGAAACGGTGCCATGCTTTGGGTTTCAGGGCCATGTTGCAACCTTTTAATTAAGATAAGAGGTTTAGGGTCAAGACACTAGAGCATCAGAAGTGGGAATACACATAATGTAGCCCAACAGCATTCCTTCCCCCAATTGGTGAAGAAATGAGGTCACTTGCCCCAAGTCACACATCAAATCAGTGTGAGAACCATAACCCCAACCGAGTTGCCCGAACTCCATAGATATTGACAAGCCGCAGTACTGCAAATGTCTATACACTCGCAGGCACCAGCAGGAAGTCCTGGTGAGCATCTGGAGGCTTCGCCAGTGGTGGTCATCTGGCTGTCCACATTGCTCTTCTTGTAGCCACTACATGCCCTGCAGATCCCCAGATTTTCTCTGAGGTTTGTCACTACACCACCAGGTGCACCATTGTAGACTGATAGGTATGGGGCGGGGGAAACACCAAAGACAATGAACACGATGGACGAGATGATGATGGTGGAAATACTCTTTTATTTTTAAGTTTCTAGAACTGTTGCTAAGATAGGGACCAGGTATAGAATTCTGGACAGTTCTCTGGGCCCTCTTTCTTATGTATTTTTGGGGAATTCAGTGGTATATAAGAAGATGTCCCCTCTCCTATCTAGGTTTACACCTGTACCTGCAAACTGAGGCTCATCACATTGCTAGATACTGTGGTTGGGGGCCCATCTGTATTCAGTTTTATTCATTTTATGCTCTCTACTGAATCTCAGGGTCTGGAAGACAGGGAACTAAACTTCTTAGGTTTCTTTGCCTTCAGGGTTCTCTAAACATGATTTAGTCTAATTTACATTCTGCCTGCAAGGGGCACTGGCATAAGAAATAAAAAGTGAGAGAGACCAAAAGCCATCATTTTCTTCTCAAAGGAGCAGAATTTGATTCCCTGCAAACACGAGGTTCTGCAACAGTCTCTTGGCATTTACCTGCCTCAGGCTCATGTCGATAACTGGTTTCCAAGCCCCAGAGAGCTTCAAAAGTTTTATGACTTTTGGAACCACAGCTTAAAAGCTAGTGGCAGCCCTCCTGACTCGCCCTTTTAGCCTTCTCTATGATTTTGTAAAAGTTATTGCTCAGTGTTAAATCCATTTTTTTTTCTTGGCAGACTTTAAGTAATTGTATTTTATTGATTGAACTGCCTGATAAAACCAATCTGCCACTAACCATTGTGTAATGTTGGGCAAGAGACTTCTCCGTTCTGGGCTTTAGCTTCCGCTCTGTCAGATGACAGGTTTAGAGATGACCTTTAAGTTTCCTTCTAGTTTTAAGATCAGCAAAATTTCATAAAACTGTAAATTATCCTTCATAGGTTTGTGAGCAACGAAAGGAGAGGAAAGTAGGGAAGTTTGCCTTTTCTGTTCTTGTGTGTGTGTGTGTGTGTGTGTGTGTGTGTGTGTGTGCATGTGTGTGATACTGAGGATTGAACCCAGGGGAGTTATCCCTCTGAGCTACATCTCCAGTCCTTTTTATTTTTTTTATTTTGAAACATGGTCTCACTAAGTTGCTGAGGGTCTTTCTAAGTTGCTGAGGCTGGCCTTGAAACTGCGATCCTCCTGTCTTAGCCTTCCAAGTACTAGGATTATAGGTGTGCACCACCACACCTAGCTGGAAGCTTGCCTTTTAAGGATCAAAGAATGTCCTGAAATAGAGGGATGTGGTCTTCTGGGTAGGTACAGAATTTCTCTGGTAACTGAAAGGCATCCAGGTATATCTGACAGGTTTGATAGAGGCTACTCAGTTTCTGGTAGATGCCTCTCCTAGAAAGAATAATGGTTTCAGTATCACTCCTTTGTGAAAGTGAACCTCACCTCACCCAGAATCTCAAGAAAAGCTCATGCATCTGTCATATGTAAGTGGGGACCCATCTTCTCCCCTCCACTTCAAGATCTTTATTTTGTCTCTCATCTTCCAACCTGAATAAGAGAAGCATTTGAATGAAAGAATTGTCCCTCTTTAGAAGTTCAGCCCTTCCAGGAGGATAATTTGTGGTGGACGTGATCGGCCATTCCATCCCGTAAAAGCCAGGGTGACCAAAGCTCTCAGTGCCCTGCCCATGTCCCTCCTGCTTGACCAATTCCAGTCACTTCCAACCATAAGTATCTGCAACACTTTGCTTGAGTGCTTTTTCCAAAGCCTATCTGCCAACCTGCCCATGTGCAAGGAAACTTGGAAGTGCCAAAGAGTTAACACCCCGAACCAATGATTGTCAGGACGATGTATAAATACCTCAGCTCCCTCGCCTCCGGCTGGGATAACTCAGAGTAGGAATCACATTTTCCATACCAGTTTTTAGAGTTTTCACAGAAGACTTATGGTCAGGTTGACCACAGTGGCAACTGGCTTAAATTTTTGACCTGTTTTCAGCTGTCTTTCTTCCTGGCCTCTCTTTCCCAGTAACCCACCTGTTCTCAGATTCTTGCCTCGGGCTCTGCCTCTGAGGGCACTCAACAAGGCAGTCAGCTGCTTTTCTTCATCCCAGCCCATTACATTCAGAGGACTGAGATGATGGGACCTTTTATAGGTAAAGAGTCAAACAGCAGCCTTTGACAGGGGCTGTAGCAAGTAGCATAGAAGTCCTGAGGAATGGAGGAAAAGCCAGTAACGGCAGGAAGCAGGGTGAAGAAAATGAGCCACCCCTTCGATGCTACCACATATAGAGCTCTGAGCAGAGCCTAACATGTATAGAGGTGTCAAAAGAGTTCACAGCTCGTGTTGAATATCTGCATCGGCTTTGGTACCAGGCCTGGGGATCAGATTATTCATTCATTCCATCATTCATTGATTCACATATTCAGTCATGGGGCAATGAACGTAATCTCTATGTTGTTTGTGCTGGGCCACTAACTGTCCTAGATGCTGGGATGGACAGATGAATAGGGCATAGCCTCTATCTCCAAGATGCTTCCAGTCAAAAAGCCCAGAATTGAAGTCCCTCCTAGTACCAAAGATGCCTCTCCGCTCAGGCCGACTTGCCCGGGGGCTTTGTAAAGAGATCTCTGCTTGGCTCTAGAAGAGATCGGCTGCACACTGTATTTTTCTCATTCCAAGCAAACAAGCAATAATGTAATGGCAGGAAGCCTCGTAAAATGGTTAGTTCTATTCCCGGACTGCTCTGGGGTTCCATCTAATTTATAAACATTGTTTTATGAAAAATTGAGATCATCCTTGGAAGTGCCCACAGAGAGTGACCTTCGCTTGTTTTGGTGCAGTGTTTGTGTGTGGATGTGTACGCAGCTATTGTTGCTAAGGAGGCAATGGCCAGCTCTGGGTAAAGGCTGTCTTTCCATTCTGCACATTTCCTTCATCAGGGTGGGTGTAACTGACACCCCCCTCCACACCCAGTTCTCCCCTAGAAAGACAGAAATGGGGTCAGGCTGTGGAGGCAGCAATCTGAGTGCCTGGTACAGGCTGGTCTTACCCACAATGCAATTAGGAAAGGTCCTACCACTGCATCCAGGTGCTTTCAGACCCAGAAATCTTTGGATACATGCTTTAGGTGTTTCTCACAGGGGCTCTGTATTTAATTTCTTCATGAGAATCAGACCATTAATACCAAGATCTGTCTCTAGGGATTCGCATCAAATTCCAGAACTTAGGCCCGCTGTAAGTTTAGGGTGGTGGAAGAGTAGGTCTTATATGCCAGTAGCAGAGAGTCAGATTCTAGTGACTGGTGGGAGTGCCTAGTCTCACAATAATCAGAACACGTTGGTATAGGAATAAAAACCACTGAGTTCGAGACTTCCAACTCTGCCGCTTAACTTGCTGGGTGGCCCGGGATACATCACTGAACCCCTCTGCATGTCAGTCCTCTTCCATGTCAATACAAACACCTGTGTCATAGTTTATGAACGAATGCAGCAAATATGTGTAACGTGTGTGAGATACATAGCATCTAACCTCTGATAGACACTTGGTTAGGCTGTTTTTTCTTCAAATAACTGCCTGGACCACTCCCTTCCTTTCATTTAAGCTTCCACTCAAATGTCATTTCAGCCAAAAAGTCTTCTCTGCTCACCTTTATTCTCTGAATAGCACTCCTTTTTTAAGAAGATTTCTCCATCTCCTTTCGTACTTTCCTTTCTTTCATAGCACTGATTATCTAAAGTTATGTCACATCTATCTTTTAACTTAATCAGTTTGCTTTTTATTTCTTGTCTCCCCTAACTAGAATGCATGTGTTATGAGGGCAAAGACTCTTTTATCCATCATTGTATCTCCAAGGCCCATAACGATGACAAGCACATAATAGGTGCTCAAAATGTTTTAGTTAAATTGACAATGGTTACATATATAGGCCCCCAGAGTATGTATTCTGAACTAATTTGCCAATCAGGAAGCCCCGATTAAATTTAAATATTCACCCTAAGAATTTGCCAGGCTTGATTAGGCTTGTGATTGGAAAAGTGCATTTTGTCCCTTAATAGCCACAGATATCACTGTTGGGGGGGTCTTCTTATTTTTCCCCTGTGGGTATCATTCTATCTTCTTCCTTCTGGTTCGCCACCACAGTTAGTCCTAACCCTGGAACTGGTTTCGAAGCAATCATTTCTTTGGACCCTGTGATCTTTGGACCCTGTGATCATTTCTTCTCTTTAGTGGACCCGCGGCACTTCAGAGGAGGAGCATCCTGCTGTCCCTCCTCTGGAAGCCTGGAGGAGGTTGCAATAGGGATGTGAATCCCCAGGGATTTTGCTGGAGCCCTAACATCCATGCAGGGGTGAATGTGACCCTCTCACATAGCCAGAGCCAATGAGAATGAATTTGGAGATTAAATTTCAGAAAGGGTTGATGTTACTGGCCCCAGAGGTTGCTGGGTGGGGTCACGTGGAAAAGATAGGCTTTTCATTGGACTGGCATGACCTAGTTCTAAATAAATAAGAATTGGCTGGTAACAAGACAGAAGCTCAATTCCCAATAAAACACCAATGTATATGGTAACTCCACAGACTCTCTAAGGCTATTGGTGCTCCTCATAGGAGGTGCTACACTGAAGGAGGGGTGAAAAGAAGGAAACAGAAACTACAGAGGTAATATGGCTTATCCAAGGTGACACAGCTTGAGAGTGGCAGAGCTGGGGTGAAGGCCTAGCCTTACCAGTTCTGAGCTAGACTGAAAGCATATTTAAGACAAGCATGTAGTCTAACGTGCGCATCACGTATCACTCAGTACCTAGGACAGTGCCTGGCACCTACATATCTGGAACATTCCATAAATCCATGCATATATCGTTTTGAACACTTTATTTAGAAAGAAGAACCAAAGACGCAGAGAAAATCAAAGCTGGGGTGGCTTCAGTACTTATCTCTGAGCTTTTACCAAAGGTCTATTTCCATCTCTGTCCTTAGTTCCCCCGTCACAGTTGTCTCCTGGCATTGACCAACAGACCCAAGGCTCTTCTTCCAAGTGAGCTTTGAAATGTCTGATCCAATTGTATTGTTGAGACAAGAATCTAAGTATGATTGTTTCTCCATTTCAGGGCAATTTTTTAAAAAGAGAAATCACTGTTGGATTTATCACATGTACATTGCTCCAACAGGTCCGTTGAATCCAATTCATCAACTCACTGGAAACAAATTGACTAGCTGAATAGACTAGAGCTCACTAGCAAAATGCAACACTGGAGAGAGGTAAAATGATAGACAGCACCATGTGGGGCAATATGCAGATTCCTGGTTTTGAAACCAAAATGTTCTAATTCAGTAAGGTTATAGTATGGTGTGCATTTTAGAAAGCATCCTGATGAATCAGATACAGATGCCCCAAAGCCTTCACACAACATTAGGTGCAAAAAGCCTCAGGCAGGAGTTAAGAGGTGAAAATTCTAGTCAAGGACGTGCGTCTGTGTAGCTGTGGGACCTCACCCGTTCACTTGACCTCCTTGGACATGACCTTCTTAGCAGGACAATGAGCACATCATTCAGGGCTTGCAAGTTGACAGTTTCCAGCAAGGTTTGGGGTTGCCAGTTCCTGCACAAATTTGGCCACTCTTCTCCTTGTAGGCCCCTCAAATCTATTGAGCATGTTAAAATCAACCATATTGCACATTCCATATTAAATATGACTTAAGCTAACCACAAAATAGTTGAATTACAGTTGATTGGTTGGTATGTTACCAACCATCTTAAAATTATATAAATATTAATTTTAATATTGTAGTTTTTATGTTTTGGAGCCAAGCTACTTTTTGTTTCCAGGTCTCTGCAGTATCTAAAAAATATCTTAGGCCTTAGATAATATATCCTTAGTTTCACTAATAAATGAAACTGTTCCAATTTTGTTTTGCCAACAGAGTATTTCAATACATAATGAAACTAGACAGGAATTAGCTAAATAGGAGAATAAGCAGCTAGGCCTCTGCGGTTTTTATACATCATCCATTTCATACCATTCAATTAATATTACCTGCCTGGCCCTGGAATTGTTACCCATTATCTATCATGAGAAACATTTCAGGATGTCTTCCAGTCTCAACATTTATTATTTTATAAAAAGGAACTTCCCTTCTTACAAAGCATAGTTCCAGCAAGACCAATTGGCTGATAAAACCAAGGTATACAGTTGGTTCTACTTGAACATTTAAGATGATTCATTTGTGATAGAAAATACATTCTTGTCTATATTCAGGACTTAGCTTCACGTGCTTAATGATGCCAAAGGGGTTGACTTATAGAGCAATGAGTTCCCTGAGCCTGCATGGCAGAGCTGTCAACAAAAAGTTATACAAAAAATACATTCACAATGATTTAAGAAACTCTTTATAAAGTGTAAAGGCAGTCTACATAAATGAATGATGGATGAATGAATAGGGTATGTTATTGAAATTTTCTGGGTTGTATAATCTACTCTTGGCAAAGGATCATTACTTAGAAAATATGGAAAAAGGAAACACAAAGAAAGACATTGCATAGAGCCCCACTTCCTGGTTTACTTTCCTCCCACACAAGTACTAGAGTTAAGTATAGATGTCAAAGGAGTTCTGTGCACATTAGTCCTTGGATCATGTGTCTGTGCTTAGTCTCACAAGGCTGTTGTCTTGCTGATGAACTTTATAATGCAAACACACCTCATCCAGCTAGCATCAAAGATCCACAAAGGCAGGAATTAGGTCTGTCCTATGTAGTACCTCACTAGGATCTTGCCAAGGGAAGACTTGCAATAAATATTTATCAAATGAATGAAATCCAGTAATTTTTACAATTCACACATTGCTACTAAGTGACAATATAGAAAAAGTTCAGAATTTAAGTCTACTAGAAAATCTGAAAGTAATATTACCAAGAGATGTAGATATATGAGTCTGACCAAATCAGATTGGACATTTGTTCTAGCTATCTGGAGTCCAGACTGAGAAAATAATGAGAGAATCATAGGTTACTTCAATAAAATTTTTCTCATGCCATTATGATGTGATGTACATGTGATATCATTCCTCACAATTTGGGCATGGTCAACATGACCCACAACAATTGGTTGCCTGGCATAAAACTCTCTCAAGACAGAGGACTCTTCTGTAGTGTAGTAGAATAAGCATCTGGATTACTTCTGACTTTGTTTTATCCTTGTCTGCCAACCAGGCTAAAAAGTATCATGCAACATTGGCCAATATCTAATAGAAGAAATAATTATGTTTTTTTAGAGGCAATACAATGTTCTCATATCAGAAAATACTCTTTTAGAGTAAAAGCACCTTAATTTTTTTTAAAAAAAAGCCTAGCTCCCTTTGACAGCAAATGTTCTAAAATATAACTTCTTTTTTTGTGTGTGTGGTACCGGGGATTGAACCCAGGGGTGTTCTACCTCCGTGCTACACCCCCGGCCCTATTTTTTTATACTTTATTTTGAAACCGGGTCTCACGAAGTTGCGAAGGGCCTCACTAAGTAAAGAGAGAGAGAGAGACAGGGAGAGAGAGAGAGAGAGAGAGAGAGAGCGAGCAAACTGAGGCTGGCCGCGAACCCGGATCCTCCGGTCTCCACCTCCCAAAGTACTGGGATAACAAGCGTGCGCCACCACACCCGGCTCTAAAATATAACTTCTAAAATTCCTTAAGGAAAAAGACTCAAAAGGAAAGTGATATTTCCATTAAGCTAAGAACATTTGCCTATTTGTTTAAATCAATAAATTTACCTCTGTTATTGCCAAATGTATGAACAAAAGCTATCAGCAGCTGAAGATGTCAACTTATCTTTATTTTACCATATTGTAGTTCAAAAGCCATCAGCAGCTGAAGATGTCAACTTATCTTTATTTTACCATATTGTAGTTCAAAAGCCATCAGCAGCTGAAGATGTCAACTTATTTTTATTTTACCATATTGTAGTTAAGTGTTCTGATCATGACTAATTATAAGAAGCTAGTTATTAAATAGAATGTTCAAAACACTTTGCAAAAATGTAAGCATGAATAATTGTGAGTTCCTCTGGAAAGAAAGGAAATCAAGTGTAAATAAAAGAGTTTTCTCCAAACTCTCTTTAAAAGACAGTATCCTTTTAAGCCAGGCGTGATAATGCATCCCTGTAGTCTCAGTACTTGGGAGGCTGAGATAGGAGGATCACAGGCTTGAGCCAGCCTCAGCAACTTATAGACTCTATTTCAAAAAATAAAAAAAATAAAAAATAAAGAGGGCTGGGGTATAGCTCAAAGGTAGAACTCCCTGGGGTTCAATCTCCAGTACCAAAAAAAGAAAAAGAAAAAAAAATCAGTACCCTGGGCAGAATACTTACTACCCTACATAGAGAGCTCCTAGTTCCACTGTGTAGGCCACTAGCCTCCTATGGTCAGTTGAACTTAGCTTAACTTAATTATTAAATTAAATGTTCAGTCCCTTTGGCACGCTAGCCACATTTCAAGTGTTCAATGGCCATGTATAGCTAGTTGCTGTTGAACTGGATAGTGCAGGCATGAAATATTTCCATATCACCAAAAATTCTACTAATAGTATTCCTGTAGGGAATGTCTTGTGCTCTTATCAAATAATCTATGGAAACATGTTTTGTTGAAATAGGTTTTATTATATATGTTTTAATTTGAATGTCAAATACCAATATGGAAGAATGTTTGGTGCCGTGGGTAATCAATGGGTTGACAAAATGTTGCTAGGAGTGGACTTCGTAGTACATTAATATGTCTTTTACTCATTGGAAGAAAAAGATGAGTTTTTAAAAATGAAAAATTGGTTTCTAAAAAGCCACACATGTTAATGTTAACTGAAACCTCCAATATAAAGTTGTCATAAATAAAACAGCTCATATAATGAATATCCTTTGGGTTTGGCAATTTATATCAAGTATATTTGATGTTTCATTTGCAGTTATGAGATGGAACTGAGAAAAAGATCATTTGTTTATGAAACTAGATCATCTGTTTATTCAACCATTGTATTAAATAGAAGCGAAACAATGATATTTTTAAAACAACCTGAAAAAGGATTTGAAATTTTACCTCAAAGTAGAAATAGAGATATTTCACATCTCACTTTCAGTCCTATCCTTCAACTTTATTTTCACCAAAACTCAATCTCAACTTTCCTCTCTTAAAATACCATTTCCAAAGAATGGCACGCTTTATATGGAATAGAGGCAATTTTTATAGTTTCTCAATTTATATGTTATAAAAATATAATTATTCTTTCAAAACCATGAATGCTGAGCTATTACGCTTTGTAAAAGTAAATCTAAGCAAAGATATAAAGCAATTTGAATATAATACTAGGTTAAAATAATAGTAGTATCCTGATAGAAAAAAAATCATGAAGTTAGTATATAAATAATTGAAATTTCAAAAACACTGCTTAAAAGTAGCCACCAGGCTGATCTGGCATCCAGCATCCTGGCATGTCATTCCTTAGCTGTTTTAACTTTATTTTTAAAAGGCCTTGTTTTGGTAACAGGACCATGCTTGTTCCAGCTCTAATCTTCAGCATTATTTAGAATCTCAGTGTAACATTTGAATTCCCAAGGAGAGGTAAGCATTCCCCATTTCCCTACACACAGCACACTCTATTTAGCTTCCTTGCCATGAGCTTTGCTTTCAAGTCCTGCTTCTCCTCCATACACTTGCCTCCCCCTAAGAAGTCCCAGTGCCGACTGGTATTTGACCTACTTTAGGTACACTGATTAGTTTCGGTTCAGTGGTATTTGCTTTGAGAACAGAGATTAACATGACAGCAGACGTCCCATCAAATCAGAGTTCAGCTGTTACCCATTCAATTATGTAACAGACAGGTGGACCTATATCTTCAGGGAAATTTTAAAGAGGGATGACATAAGTCAACACTTTTATGGAAGCACTTCTCAAAGTATATTCCATTAAACACTACTTCTTGATATTGACCAGAAGAAATAAAAGACTTTTCCAAAGCCAGATAAATTTGGGAAACATTGAATATTGAATTCCCCCTCTTGGAGTCTCCCATTGCAAAGCGTTATGGTGTAATGGTTAAGTTTGCAAGTTCTGTAGCTAGATGGCCAGAATTTGAAACTCAGTCACCACTTACAAGTTTGGTTCCTCTGTTTCCTGATTTGTAAAACAGGGAATAGTATTAGAGGCTACCTCATGGGGTACCGTAAAGGTCACTGTGGGCCACGGAATTGGCACAGTGCTAGTGACAGAGTAAGGGTACCATTGTGTTGGCATTTTATTATTAAACTTATTTTTAACTGATACATAAAAATTATACATATGAATGGGGTACCACATGATGTTTCAATACAACAGCATGTTCCACATGATGTTTCAATGTGTACATTGCATAATGTTCAAATCAGGTTAAATGTATTTATCTTCTCAAATGTTTTTCATTTTTTATGGTGAAAACATTCAAAAATCCTTTCTTCTTTTGCACCATGGAAGTCTATTAAATATTCTGAGAAGTCCTGCAGGTTTAAACACCTGTTTAACTTTGCTTAACCCAGACTTTCCCAAACTTATTTGAGTTTGAGACCTCTTCTCCATGTACAATTCTTCAGGATATTTATGGGTCAATAATTTGAGAAACAATACTCCAAAGCGTCCTGTTTAATGCCGGGCGTGGTGGCGCACGCTTGTAATCCCAGTACTTTGGGAGGCAGAGACCGGAGGATCCGGGTTCGTGGCCAGCCTCAGCTCTGTCTCTCTCTCTGTCTCTCTGTCTCTCTCTCTACTTAGTGAGGCCCTCTGCAACTTCGTGAGACCCGGTTTCAAAATAAAATATAAAAAATAGGGCCGGGGGCGTAGCGCGGAGGTAGAACGCCCCTGTGTTCAATCCCCAGTACCGCAAACAAAACAAAACAAAACAAAACAAACAAACAAAAAAACAAAACAAAACAAAGTGTCCTGTTTAAAAGCCAGGCTCTCAGAAAGCCAATCATTTTGTGTAAGCGAATGCTGCCCCCAGGTGGATAGAAAGACCCTGGCCAGAGACCTAGAATCTGCAGCGCCAAGCTCTCTGCAGGTGCAGTGAACAGAAAATGAACCGAACAAAACAAACAAATGATTTTTCTAGTAAGAAGTGGTTTTAAGTAATTTAGTGTGTTTCAAGTAATTTTGTTAAAAGGCTAAGTCTACAAAGAGATACACCAGGCAGAGGGAACAGAGGGCTCTAAGTTGCTCCCGTGGAAAGAAGCCTGCAATTTTGGACCCTGAGTACTGCTCAGACAGGCACACAGTTGGCGATCAGTAAGTATTTGCGGATAAACGCTGGGCTGGTTGATTTCTTGACAGGAAAGGTCAGAAAACAGAAGTGAATGGCATGTCTCTAATTGGGCTCTTTAGGGAACTAAGCAATTGCTTCAGATCCACGCACAAAAGAATTCCAGGTGATCTGGCTGGGAACCTTTTCTTTGGGGTGAGTAGGTACTGACTAAGGAGGAAAAGTAAACTTGTGACATTTAGCAAAAGTGTCCCTTAGAATTAAGATTCAAAGTTGCTGAACAGTTCACCCGCAAATGGGACTAATCAGAACAGACAACATTATAAAAATTACAACCCTATAATTTTATTTTTTTAGAACAGCCATGTGAAAAGGGGGAAGGTTAGACCACTAGTTCTCCACAGGATCTCGTCAAAGAAGTTCCTGCTGTTCAGGTTTCTAGAATCATCACACCCATCTTGTTCTCCTCTCTTCCTTCCCTTGTCCTCCTTCTTTCTGTTATTACTATTAAATAGGGATTCTATTGTTGAAGACGAACCTGTGATCCTCCTGTCTCAGCCTCCCAAGCACTGGGATTACAAGTGTGCGCCACCACACCTGGCTAATAGTATTCATTTTGTGTGTGTGTGTGTGTGGTTCTGGGTATTGAATTCAGGGACATTCTACCTCGGAGCTATCCCCCCAGCCCTATTTTATTTTAGTCTTTATTTTTTGAAACAGGGTCTTACTAAGTTGCGGAGGGCCTCACTAAGTAGCTGAGGCTGGCCACAAACCCGGATCCTCTGGTCTCAGCCTTCCAAGTACTGGGATTACAATTGTGCGCCACCACTCCTGGCTAATAGTATTCATTTGTAATGACAGTTTCTGGGACTCTGTGTTCCCATTCTCAAATCTACGGAGAGATTAGCTGATTGGCCAAACTGAAATTGGATGTGCACTGATTATATTTTTGTCTGCTTCTCCACATTTATTCTCTTGCCTTCACCCTTTTCCACTCTGCCCTATGCCCTAGGGTGGTCAGCTTAAGTGGACTGTCACAGGCCTTTTGCTTTCTGGCTCCCAGCCAGGTCCAGGTGATGAAGAACACTCTAGAAGGTCCAAGGGGAAGAGGAACAATGGGTATGTTGATTCTAACAGCTCCCTCCCTGACAGGCCTTATGACCCCCCACCCCCACCCCAGAACTCAAAGCTCTATCTCCCATCAGAGCTGTTTCACCTTATGCCTGGGTCTGGTCATTGGCCACTCCGTTTGGGTTTCCTTACACCTTGTCCATTTCTTGTATCTGGTCCCCACATTAGACTCTCCCTAGTTTATCCATTTGAGTGTCCCTTCTGTTTCCTTCTGGGTCCTGACAGCTATCCGAGATCTATCACTGAATTCATTAGGCCAGGACTTCCTGGGGACATGGTTTCCTCAACTGAAAGATCAGGTCAACACTTCATAGGACTATGGTGAGGGTTAAGACAGTTCATATAGGTAAACGCTGGTGCATAGAAAGTGCTCAGTAAAACTAGGCTGTTATTACATCATTTTGTCTTTGCAAGGAGGATATTAAATATAAATATACAGTACCTATGACTGTGATTTATTTATTTATTTGGGGAGGGTACTGGGGATTGAACCCAGGGGCGTTCTACCTCTAAGCTACACCCTTAGCCCTATTCTGGTTTTTTCTTTTTTATCTCGAAACAGGGTCTCACTGAGTTGCGGAGGGCCTCGCTAAGTAGTTGACGCTGGCTGTGAACCTGCGATCCTCCTGTCTCAGCCTCCCAAGTACTGGGATTACAAGCATGCACCACCACACCCAGCTGTGAGTGTGTTTTACAACTGTTATCTTTGTAAGAGTTTTCACAGCCGGGCATTGGTGGCACACGCTTGTAATCCCAGTACTTGGGAGGCTGAAACTGGAGGATCCAGGTTCGCAGCCAGCCTCAGCTACTTGGTGAGGCCCTCCGTTTCAAAATAAAGATTAAAAAAAATAGGGCTGGGGGTGTAGCTTGGAGGTAGAATGCTCCTGGGTTCAATCCCCAGTACCGAAAAAAAAAAGAGTTTGCACATAGCTCTTTTCAAAGTCAGGACAAATTCCTGTGTGACCAAGCATCCCTGTTAGAGTCAGGGGATCGGAGTGGCTCTGGTGTCCTTCCTGGTGGCTGGTAGGTGGCTGGTAGGTGGGTAGCAGGTTCTCAGTGGTTACAGATTGACTCCTTTGAACATCTTGGAGATGGGCGTGAGCAGCTTTTCCACCCACACATAGCCCCCAGTGTTGAATGAATGAGAGGCGGGCTGCAGAAGGGCACCAGAGGCAGGCCCCACCCTCTTCCCAATGGGACAGCGCTACCTGCTGGCCCATCCTGCAGAATTCAAATATATTCTCGCAAAGAAAAGAATTCTCCTTTCAGGGAAAACTCTGGAACCAAGACCAGTAGGTGAAGGGCCTTACTCCTCATAACCCACAGCCAGTTCCACAGTGCCTGCCTTTAACCTCCCGTATTCTGCGTCTGTGTTATCCTAGAAAGGGGACTTGCTGGGAAGGCTTCATCCCTGGGATGTGGCCCCATTTTTTTAGCAAGGGATTTTTTTTTCATTCCCCAAGAGAAGAAGCTAGAGCAGGCCTAAGTTTGAGGTCAGGGGTGTGATTAAAGACTGGCAACATGGCTTTGTTGGCAAAGCGTGAGCTCTAAAGCCAGAGATAGCTGGGTCTGGATACTAATTCAGTAGGTTACCAAGCTGGATAACATTGAGAAAGTTGCTAACCCTCTCTGGGCCAAAGCACCCTCATCAAGAAAGTGGAGACTTCCTATTTCTACAGAATTCTTGGGGGAATTGAGAGAAGATGCAAAGTGCCTAACAAGGTGACTGACATAGTTGATCAAGAATGGCTATGAGTAGCAGAAATAGTCACAGTTTTCATTGTTCATGTCCTTGCCTCTCATGTGGGGTGCTCAAAGCTTCTCATATACCCACAGACACTGAGATGGAAGGAGCCAAAAGATCCAGCTACTACAACAGCCTCATGTCCCCACCTGCCTGCCAGAGGATGCTGCAAAGCCAGCTGGGAAGAAGGTGGGGGTCCTTCTGAGACTTCTAGTTGGTTTAAATCTAGACACGTAACAGTAGTATGCACTTAGTGAGGGGTCCCTCTGTGGCAGGCACTGCACTAAGACCTTCATACACATCATCCAGGTTAATTCCCCAAACAATCTCTGATAATGCCCACCGTCGCCTCCATTTTACACATGAGGAAACGGGTTCCTTAGGGATTCAGAACAATGAAGTGACTTTTCCAAATTTGCATAGCCCATGAGTGGGCTCAGCCTTTGACCCAGCCAGCCTGATCCCAGAGCCCCCATTCTTCACCCCTCTCTCATATCGCCACGACATCTGGCTACAAGACCTGTAACACGGAGCCACAGGCTCCACCTGCCAAGATGGTTATTTGGAGTAAATTGATTCATCAGCAAAGCAACCGACCTGGTGGATTTGGGGGTGCTGCACCCCCCGGAGATCTGATCCACAGACCAGAGCTTCTCAATCTTGGCTTGGGCTGCTTTTCAAAAATGACCAAGGCCTGGCCGACACTGAAAGAGATTCTTATTTAATTGCTCTGGGTGGAGTCTGAGCATAGCCACTTTTTTAAAGCTCCCCAGGCATTTCCAATGAGCATGTGCAGCCAGTGGTGGGGACCGCTGGTGAGGACCCCCCTCTCCGTGGATGGTGCCCCTTAGTCATAGAGCTTCTTGGACTTCCTTAGGGATTGGGTTTGTTTATCTTGGCATTTAGTTCAGAACGAATTAGATGAGCTTCATACGCTAGGCAATAATACATTGTGTAAATTCTGACTTGGGACACCACTTTGCATAGAAATATGAAACTTTCCAAGGAGAGTATTTTTCTCTATTACTAACTGCAGTCAAGTTTCCTTTGGAAAATGGAAACATCCAAATCTCTTTTTCCTACTAATCGTGTATTGCAAAAAGAAGAAAAAAGTTCGCCTTGAGACATTGCAACACCGTTCAGTAAATTACACCATGTAACTGGCGTGGGCCTCACCAGGCTTGCCCTCTTTGGCCTTATCAAGGGAACAGCCATATCCCTTTGCAATCCCTCCTGGGGATGGATTTCTTCACTTTTCCCTGAAAGGTCAGGACATCCGCCTTTCCCTGAATTCCTTGTCAAGTAGTAAGGGCTCAGCCTTTTGTTATCTTCATGCGTTGTTCCCTCATGGATAAATCTGAGTTACCAATTAAAGTGTATAATTTTACATAATTTATATTAGAAAAGGAAACAGAATATATATTTTGAAAAAGAAGACTCGTATCGAATCCTGTTAGCCATCTATCCAGCCTTCCCCATTCTCTTTCCTGCCAAGACATGATTTTGTTCAGTTAGCTCCCCACTCCTCTGTACCTCCTACTTGTGCTCAGTATTCCATTAGTTGCTTTTATCCTTCTCTACACATACTTTCATCCTTCTCCACTCTGACCCGGTCTGGGTGCCCGCTGTGGTGATAGGTATTCATTCACGGTATTGCTCCCTTGCACCGCTGTTTTCATAGCGAGGTTGAATATTTATTCTTCTGGCTTCTTCCTTTGCTAGGTGGTTGCAGGTTGACAACTTGCAACCTTCTATGAATAGACAAAGATCCTCTTGGGCAGCCTTCTCTCTCTGTCTTCTGTGCCTATGGTAATAACAGTTCCTACTCCTCGGCTGAGGGCAGTATTGGCTTTCTACTGGGGGCAGGCCCTGGGCGCTGCACCACTCCTTGTTGACTTTCTTGAACTCTGCCCGCAATTTTCTCAGTAATCACCATATTCATGTATCCTCATTTGACTAGTGTTAATATGCCATCTGCTTCCCTCTAGGACCCGGATTAAGACATCATGTGACTCACATCTCTAGTTTCAGGGGCTGGATCCTGTATAACCTAGTCGCACTATCCAGTGTAACAGTAATCAGTCGAGACACCCGGGGCTAAGGCAATCGGTGCTCAGTATGCCATTAAGAAATATTTTGGATATAGAGGAGATCACCTGACTTACATTGGCCAATGAGTTGGAAGGATCAAGGGGAGCACTTGACCTCAGATTCTGCCAGCAGCCACCTTGTGAACAAGAGGGCTTGTTCACAAGCCCTGTGGCACTGTGAGCCCCAGAAAATGCACTTATCGGGCAGTACAGAATAAGGCACTGCTTGCTATATCTATAGATGGGTTTACTGTTATGGGAAATAATAAAACTCCTATAGGTGAAGCCTGTTTTAGTTTTTCTTCGTTTTTCTACTTGTGTGTGTTTTGCAACTTGCTAATGAAAGAACTACACAGCCTATTCATTTTTATTAGTATTTCTTTTATTTGTATAGCACCCATAGGTTTTCAAATGTTTCCCATACATTGACTCATTTGACTCTCTCAATGGTCATGTTAATTGTCATAATAATAGTAATAGCTAAGGCATTAAGTAATAAAACAGTGCCAGGCACTGTTTTAAACCAGTTTACCCATAGATGTTAACTTGGTTAATTATCACAACTCTATTCAGCAGGTAATGTGATTCTTCCTATTACGGTGATTAGTAGATGGCAGAAGGACATGGAGATATCAGAAACCTGCATCAGGCCACCCAGCTGATAAGTGGCAAAGCTGAAATTTACGCTTTTGCACTCCAACCCCAGACTCTGTGTTTTTTATTGCTGTATTCTACTACATATATTACAAATGGAGAAACTGGGGCTCAGAGAGCCAAAGAGCTAGTTAGTTAAAGAAAGAAGTGAATCAGTGGAATTACTATCATAAACAATATGTACATGTGAGAATATACCAACATCATTCTCAGTACTTCATATGGGTGGAGGGAGGCTGGGGGGGGACACTAAGAGCTGTGTGCATGTATGTTAACATCTAGATATTCATTGCGATGTGAGACTCCAATGCACCAATACAAGCACGTTAAAAAAAAAGAAATCAGGACTCACATTACATCTACTGATATTTCCATGGTGTCTTATTTCCCTCCCAGTGAGCTTCCCATCGGGGTCTTTCTAATAATTTTCGGAGCAGTTAATACAAAAGAGAGCTAGCTCTCCACCCCTCCAAATTGTCCTGGAAGTGGAGCTGAGACAAAGTGTGAGGATAGACGCCCTCTAGGGGCCACTAAACATAGTGCAGCTACACATCACACGCAGTCTTCAAAGTTTTACCTGGTACACTTCCTAAGAAAATTTTGCAAAACTATATACCCCTCACATATTTTTAAGTTGCCACCTAAGAAGTGTTATCACATATTTCAATGAATATAATTCCTAGTGTATTAAGATATTTCCTTTTAAAATAATGCTGTTAGATCATTCTTCTATAGGTATCCATTGATATCTGAACTCCATTGCAGTTTGATATTTGCAATGATCCAGTCAAATTTTTTGATAAACGCTTTTACAATACTTGGAAATTTTACATTACTTTTTTCTTGAAATTATATTTCCATTCCATGTTGCACACAGAATCTTATCCCAATGCAGTATATTTACTCCTCAAAGCATTTTATTGATCTTTTCAACAAAAATATGAAAGTAAGTCTGTTTTTAAAACTTTTTCTGTGACTATAAGATCCTAAGAATTAAAACATTTATTTTGTATTGAATTATATATGCAGATATTTTTTGATATATAATTTATAAATAAATATTAACTACAAAAGTATAGTTTAGTTGTGAATGCACTATTAACTAGATGGATGGGATTTTCTTTACCTATAGTTTATATGGAATTTACTTATTACTTGAAAGACACAAACAGTACTGATTATATTTGTGGGGTTTTCCCCACTATAATTGTAGCTGCTGAGACGCCTTATTGACATAATCAGGCAAATGAAAACAGAAGGTTCGTTATAGAATTGCCACTCAATTTTTTCAGCTCCTCCAGATTATTTGTCAAAAGTATATCATGAGCTGGGTGTGGTGGTGTACGCCTGTAATCCCAGTATTTGGGAGGCTGAGACAGGAGGATTGGAAGTTCAAGGCCAGTTTCAGCCACTTAGTAAGACCCTCAGCGATCTAGCAAGACCCTGTTTCAAAAATAAATAAATAAATAAATAAATAAATAAATAAAGGGGGGAGAGAGCTAAGGTGTAGTTCAGAGGTAGAATGCCCCTGGGTTCAATCCCCAGTACCACAAAACAAAACAATAGTATATCATGAACTATTGTCAAAAAATATTTTAATAAACAATCAGATGTTTATTTTCTTCACAGTCTTTATCACACCAAAGTATTATATTCTTTTTTTTTCTTAATTTTGTGTCCCCTCCTGCCTCCTTACCCGTAATCAGGATGCAGATCCATGAAAACAAGAATCTTGCTTGTATTCTTTGGAGTCATGTCAGGCACATACTACGGGCTTAACAAATATTTGTTGAACAAATGACTGAGGCAACCAGTATCCACAGGGAAGGTAACCACAGTGATTCTGTTCTGATGAGGGATGAAGGAAGACTGCATGTGTAGGTGGCTGAATTCCCAACTATTGAAGCTTCTTTCTTCCTCCCGAATCGCCTCTCTGAAGTACACCGTTGTCCCAGTAGAAGAGAGTTTCTCCTCCCATGACTGCATGTGCAGTGGGGCAACTTCCCTATTCTGTGCGTCTGGCCTTGGGTACTCTGACAGCCAGCGCCCTCTGTAGGCTCTCTTAATATTGCTCCTCCAGTAGACTAAGTGGTCATCTTTAGTGCCTTTGGGTGGTTTGGGTGTGTTTGGTGTGTCCATCAAGTTTTGTTCATTCCCTAGCTAAGTGCTACTTAGGGGAAAGTTTCTAGAAAGCTCTATTGATGACACCTTAACGATACCATACTACATTCCCATGCTATTGGAAGGTCTAAAAATTACATTTTCATATTTAGTTTTTATTCTTAACCCAGCTATATGAGATGGATAGGACAAGTTTTCATCATCCCTTAACTTAGAGATGAGGAAACCTGTGGAGAATATGCCTGCCAGAAGCAGGTTAATGTTTGCCTAGGAAAGGTCTAAGGGTCATGGAAAGCCATGATCAGACTGATGAGCTAGCTGGAAGCAGCCTTTTCCTCCAAGGTAAACATTCCTGTGTCTCTTGCAGGCGCCTGCTCCCAAATATCCCTCTTGTCAAACATTGTCTCAAGGATCTTCTGCACATCCTCAGTGGTTTTATTGCTAACCACTATCTCAATGACTCTCTACATTTGTTCTGCGGCCAGCCAAGTTAAATGTTAACCTCTAGCCCTCGCTGCGCGTATACTAGTTAAATTTTACCTCCCAGCTCTGCACACATGCAGCAGCATCCATACCTCAACCTCCCCCCTCAAGAAGGAATAAAAGCTGTGGACCAGTGTCCAGCGGGGCCTTCGCCATAGAGTGAGGTTCCCTGGCCTGCCCCTCTCAAATCTTCTCTGAGTCTGCGTCATTCTTTTCTCCTCAGGTGTGCCATGGGACAGTAACCGACAGAAACCAAAGCCCAGAGAGGTAAAGAAACATGCCCAGTGTCCTATCAGCAGCAGATGGTCGAGTATGGGTTTGACTGCCTAGTCTAGAAACAGTACAGATTTGAATTTAAGTTCAGCCTGGTTCAACAATTTGCTGATATGATAATAGAAAGAGTAACTTTGCTGAACTGAGTTAACTCAGTAAAATGGAACATTAAGAACACTGATGTCAGGGGGGCTAATACATTTATAGCCTCACCACTCACCAACACATTATCTTCCTTGCCATGGAAGATATTATTATTATTATTATTATTATTATTCTCACTTTAAAGATGATAAAGCTGAGGAGTAACAAAGAAGCATGGCACAGTCTTCAAGACGGTGGGCTTTGGATGTCAAGCTGCCTGAGCTCAGGTCCTGGCTCTAAAACTACCTAGTTAAGGAACTCTGGCAACTTACTAATACCTGTCTCGCATAAGATTAAAAAAGTCAGTCTATGTCAGCTAATATTGGGCAATTTTTCCAAGGCACAGACAACCTGTGATAGTGCCAGGGTTCAAGCTAGTCGATATGGCTCTGAACCACTGCACTGCGTTAACATTAAAACCAGAAATTCAGGGGCAGGAAGGTGGGAGAAGGTGTGTATGTGTGTGGAGGGGGAAGCTGGAGGTTTAAGAAGATAGACAGTAACAGGAGAGAGACACAGGAGAGAGACTTGTGGAGAGAGAAAACAGAGAGAGACTTGTAGAGAGTAAGTGTATTTTACTATATGGCAAGAAATGGATCAACCAACAGAGAGTGTCTAGTCAGAAGCCATGCTCCCTTCTCTGTTTTTATCTACTCCCATCTCAGTATCCTAACCAATTACACCTACTTTTCCCTCTAGAAAATGGTACCATAGTTCCCCCCCTTCCTTTCCAAGGAAGATAGATTCCTGGCAATACTCTTTCTTGGAAGAGAAATGGTCTCCTATTTTCAGCTGGTGTTAGGTGTTACCTGTGGCCGCCTGATAGATAGCAGTAAACATGCTTTGCACTGACCTTCAGCCTTCTTGTCTTCCAGTCACCTGCTCTCTCCTTTGCCTATAGTATCTGCATAACAACCCAATCCCAAGAATAATGTCACAAGCAATTACTACATTTGCATGCTGAAACCAATTGCATGTCTTATAAAATGTCACCTCGCCTGACCTCGGTTAGGAACCACTGCAGAACATCTGTGGTCTTTTTTTCAGCTTCCAGATTTATAAATTCAATGTGTGCCGAGTGATCCCTTATAGTTCCTCTATAAAATGCTATTGCTGTTATTATCATCAACAAGAATAATGAGGGCTAACATTTCTTGGATACTGTATGTCATTGTGTTAAGTGCTTAGTATACATTAACATATTTAATCCCTATGAAAAAACCTGTGAGGTATTTATGTATTATCATTAGCCCCAATTTGTAAATAAAGAAAACAAAGTTTAGTGGAATTTAAGTAAATTTTCCAGAATTATACATCTAGTAGTGGAAAAGCCAAGGTGCGGGCCCAGCCTGACTCCAGAGCACCCCTTAAGTATGTGGAATCACTCTTTCCAAGCTACACGTGAACCCAAGTCCAGTTTACCTCTGTCTAGATATCTGAGGTTGCAGTACAACATGTACATGGACCTACAATCATTTTCAGATTTCCAGCTATATCCTTAGGAAAGGTAGAGGTCTGTCTGTCAGGTTCCTGCATGACCATGACATTGATGATATTTACTGGCCACAGCTTGCCTGGAATTCTCCTTTGGAAGGTTGAAGAATACAGACAATAAGTTATGGAATGGAATTTAGACAAACAAGGGCACTTATAAGGTGTTAGTGATCCATATTGGGTTCTTACCCACATGATGGCAGTTGTCAAGATTGTGTGTTTTCCTTGAAAACCAGGGAACTGTAAGAAAATGAAGTGAAGATATCTGAGTTGAGAGAGAAAGAGAAAAGAAACATTTAAAATAGTCATTTTATAGGATAAGGACTTATGGGTGTGAATCTTGAAAGGAAACAGTGCTGGAATTCTTATGAGCAACATATGACATGATCACCTCTTAGTTTAGGTACTCCTACAAGAGGACCCCAGAAGCAGACCCTGAGGAAAGGATTTTAGTGTAAATCATTTATTTGGGAACTGAAGATAGAAAAGTGGGAAAGAGAGACTGGGAAAGACAATAATTAAATGAAGAATTATTCAGAAGCTTTGTGTGTATGTGTGTGTGTGTGTGTGTGTGTGTGTGTGTGTGTGTGTGTGTGTGTTTCACTGGGATTAAACCCAAGGATATTCTACCACTGAGTTACACCCCCATCTTTTTTTATTTTGTAATACAGTCTTGCTAAGTTAACATGTGCTGGCCTCAAACCTGCAATACTCCTGTCTCAATCTCCCAAGTACTGGGATTGTACACAGGAGCCACTGTACCTGTTTTCAGCAGCTCTTATTCTAGACAATTGAGCTCAGTTCCACTGACGAAACTTTGGGAGCCAGTGGTAAAATACCTCCACCAAATTTTATTGGTCATTGGTAGAGGACTACTTGAGGTTTACTAATTCCCAGGCACTTTTGGTCTATTCTAAGAGGGGGTAATGTGCCTTAGAATCCAAATAAATGTTTAAGAGAATTTGAGGAGCTGGCTGTTGGAAGTCAGTCACCCTGCATGGAAGAAGAAATTTAGCGTATACCTGAAGATGGGGTCTGGGTGCTCCCTCAGAGCATCTGAATCAATTTTGCTTTCATAGGGCAAAAGGCAGGTCACATATAACACTGGTTGGATGTTTAGAATTCATTTCAATAGTATAACCATGTTACAATGTGGGGGCTGTTATTGTTAACAATAGTAGTTTTGTAGTTAACAAAACTACAGAAACATAACATAATTGCTTATGTGGGAACAGCTGGTAATTGGTTGAGCTGGAAGTTGAATCCAAGGAGTTTGACTCTAAAATCCATCATGTAATCTCATCTAAGTTAATGCAGACCTGAGCTCCAGGCTCCTTCATCTAACATAGGATGGGACTGAATTCATAAGAGAACATTCCTACTTCTCCAGCCTCAACCTCTTGAGCTCACTGGATATTCGTTACTTGGAAACAGTCCAAGCTGCTTCTAGCAGGTTTCCCCTAATCCTTGATTTGTATTTTTTCAGGCAGGGTTAGTGATTATAACTGTTGGTACTTTGCACTCTCCTAAGATCTTTACAGGTTTATTTAATGCTCTCATCAAACTTAGGTAGTAAGTGCCACTGTATTCCTTTACTGATGAGGAAACAAAACTGCAGGTGGAAGCCGGGCGTGGTGGCGCACGCTTGTAATCCCAGTACTTTGGGAGGCGGAGACCGGAGGATCCGGGTTCGTGGCCAGCCTCAGCGCGCATGCACGCGATCGATCTATCTCTCTCTCTCCCTCTCTCTCTGTCTCTCTGTCTCTCTCTCTCTACCTAGTAAGGCCCTCCGCAACTTCGTGAGACCCCGGTTTCAAAAATAAAGCATAAAAAAATAGGGCCGGGGGCGTAGCGCGGAGGTAGAACGCCCCTGCGTTCAATCCCCGGTACCGCAAAAAAAAAAAAAAAAAAAAAA
>PVJS01013102.1:0-42645 GCA_004027185.1 Glis glis | reverse complement strand
GATTAAGTAGTAATTGCTCACTGGCACTGAAAGCCTTAATGTGACTTCCAAAAACCAACAGGAAAGCAGTGGTAAGATTTCTATTTGCTTAACAAGGTAGCCAGCTCACCCTTGGTGAGCAAGCTGGGGTCTCTGTCTTCACAGGCAGATCCTAAAGATCTAGTCTGAGCCTTCAACCTTTTCCTTTTATGGCTTTGGAACAGGCCTCAGTGAACGGAGGAGTATTTGGCAAATGTGTCTCTGGTTTGTCACTCCTAAAGGGCACCAATGACCAACAAAACATTAATTCCCCAAGTGATATCCTTTGGATGGATGTCTGTCAGTGTATGTGAGGATACACCACCGAAGGAAGATGGCTATGAATAAAATGAGAGTGATAGAAGCAGGGATCATCTTTGCTTCCTCTCAATGTATTTTTAGTAAAAATCACCACACCTACCCACTCATATTCAAACACATTAACCTTGAAAGCTAAGACACCCTCCTGCTTTCTCTTTGAAAATAAAAGGAGGCATGTTGAAGGAGTGCATTTGTGCCCATTCTTTTTACCATTTCATGGTTCTTATCATTTTTGTTCTCACAAGTCATTAAGACAATTTCTGAGGACCAAAACAGGTACTAGTATTGGATTGATTACAACACTAAAACTGGGCAGGGGTGTAGCTCAGTGGTAGAGTTCTCGCCTAGTGTGGTTGAACCCCTCAGTTTGATCCCCAGTACTGCAAGGGGAAAAAAAGGGAGAACAAAGAAACAAAACCCACTGAAATTCAGAGAGATTGAATGATGTCCAAAGCCCCTAGGCTGTTGCTAGTCAGGGCCTGTGCTTGACTTTTCTCTTTCTCAGACAATTCCATCTCTCTGATGTTCCTCTTCTATAAATTCTGTTGCTATGATTATGCCAGACTCGACAAAGTTGCACACCTTGTGCTCTACTTTTCATTCAAATGTCTTCTAAGCACCTCATCATCTTTCTTATCCATTCTAATTCTGGCTGCTCTTCAGTCTTTTTTGATTAATTTCAATTTTTCCCATCTGATATAGACTCTTCCCACTCTCATTCCTATCAAATTTTAACTAGAGCATAAAGTCAGCGTCATTTTATCTGCCATTCTGCTTTTGTGGTGCTCTTACTGGGACAGCAGCTTATCTTCACAGTGTTACCCACTTAGAATGCCTACATCCTACATGCTTAATAAACCTGTAATCTAGTCCCCCATTAACCCCCCCAGCTCCAAGAGGAGGAGGAGGTGGCATGCATTACAATTTCCACTTCCTGAATAGCGAAACAGAAACAGAACTTCTGGCTAATTTATCTAAGGCTGTTCCCCAGCCAAGGTGCCAGTCTGTTTGGGGGTATCACAATTTTATTCTTGGTATTTTGCAATGGTCTAGGCTGCCTGATTCTATTTCCCATTTTGTGCCTGGGAGTGAAAATGACAGTGATCAGGAGCAAAGAGAGACTGCTGCTGTGCAGAGTTGGGGTGAGCAGGCAATTAGAAAATAGCTGCAAAATAATCAACTAATAATTGTAAAAATATAATAGGCATTATTAATTATTGTGTACTCACTTGAGTCAGAATACTGAACACTTCATTTTCCTTTCCCACAAACCCTTATAGTCCTCTGACAAGATATTTGCTTGGGTTCAATGTACAATTATTATACCAGAATATAAGCTCCCTGAAGGCAAAAAACAGTTGGTTTTCTTGTCCACTTTAAAGATTTCTCTACTGTAGGTCACTGTCAATTTCACCACCAAGATATTGTACAAATTGGGAAATAGAATGAAAAAAAAAACCAAGGTCATTGTTAAATACCAAGAATCAAATTACAATACGATACCCCCAAACAGACTGACCCCTTAGCTGGGGAACATAGCCTTAGATCAATTACCTTAGAGAAATCCCCTGTACTTAACAGTTCCTGACACATCAGAAGTGCTCAATAAATATTTATCAATGGCATGAACAAATGAATTAAGCCTACTTTGTATAAGTGCAAAAGCAAGACACCATCCTTGCCAAGAAACAATTCACTATTATAGAAGATCTGGATGAAAATAGCCCATAGGGGCCTGGGCAAGTCAAAATTTAATTTGATATGTGCTAATTCCTAGCTTAACTCCTTATCCTGTTTATAGTACCCACATATTAAAAAAATTATCATGTGAGTACATAGCAAGCTTACAATGAAATTCAAAACGATTCAGGAGCCTGATTCTTAGAGAAAGGTGATTGTGGCTGAACCTACTCATTAAGTCTGCTTTCTGTTCAGCTGAGAAATACTCTTTTCCAAAGCAAGAACTAATCACTGATCCCTGAACAATTAGTTCTGCACCAGAAGTCTGGGGACAGTTGGAGAGTCTCAAAAACATTTGTAAAACTTTCCAGTTTAACCTGTAATACCTCGGAAAGGAAAATGTCATGACAGACTTGTTCCACAGTAAGAGAATATCTTTGGGGGTTACTAGTGGGTTACTGCTTAGCAATTTAAAACTTCCCATGTATACTGAGGAGTAAACATCTCAAGATGAAGCAGCCATGCTGGGAACAGAGTCAAATGCCAAGCCAGTGTCTCTCCGTTCCTTTCCTTCCCTCACTCAGGGGTGATACACAAAAATTTAGCAATTTGCACGGCTTGAGCACTAAGCACGCAGGACTGATGCTGCCCTAACACAAAACAAAACAAACTGAACAACGGCCTGGCCATTTAGGTGTATTCACTGAAAAGCAAACCTCCATCCAGCCACTATTCCTCTGAGTTCCATTTCCAGGCCTATGTGCTCTCTCCCTAGGTCCCTTGGTGACATCAGATGGCCCCCCTTAATGTGATGAGGGAAGACCTCTACCCTGGGAGTACAAGGACCTGGGTTTCAATCTTAGCTCTACAAGTTCTGTGAGTTTAGGAAAAATGTTTCATCGTTCTGAGCTGCGCTTGCTTCTTTTGTGACACAAGGGGATTGGGCTGAGGTTTCTCAACAAGAGTGCCATGGACATTAGTGTCAGCAGGCAAGGAGCCATCGTTCAAGGTGTAGGACTGTCCTACACATGGCAGGAAGTTGAGTACCTTCAGTTATTGAGACAATCCACAATTGTCTACAAATTTCTATTGTTTGAGTAAAAACTGATCCCAGTTGTCTCCAAGGCCCTTTATACTATTAATCTTTCCATCTTTCTTGCATATGCAGTAAAAATCTCTACACTAGTGAAGTCTGTTTTGCATTGAACTGCGGTCTTTTCTTGTTCCACACAATGATAAGATTACTAATGTACCCAGGCCAAACATTTATGAACAGCTCCCTGACGTAGGTATTTCAGAGGCCCTGCCAACTTGGTGAATGAATGTTCTACAGTGAAAAATGATTCCGAAGCTCCATCAGACCAGCAATTAAGCAAATCAGCAGACCTAAGCTTGTCAGAGGCGTATCAGCAGGGTTCCATTATAAGAAAGAGATACCTGACTCAATAATTGAAGTAGAGTGGGATTTAATATAGGAAATTAAGTGTTTTCAAAATTTTAGAAGGTTTGGAAGACTAGGTTGTAGGCCAAGATGACAAATAATGCCTAGAAAAATATTTTAAAAAATTGGTCCATTGAGAGGGCTACTTTCTCTGCCTCTATCAAGAAAGTGAGAATTTCTAGTCCACCTCTAGAACAGTGGTCACCAAGAACATACTCTCATAACGGTGATCCAAGAGCAGAAAACCACTGCCTCTCACCACCCAGGAAGCTCTTGACTGGTCCCTGGAAAGACACTGCGATCAAGGTTTTCTCCTCACAAAGTTTAATGTTCAGATTGATCCTTTAAAGCTAAATAGGACTCAACTGGATTGTGTTTTGTTAGTTGTTTGCCATCAAGGGACACTGGCTATGTCTACAAAACATTTTTGGCTGTCACAACTGAAGTGGAGAGGACTTCTGGCATCTGATGGGTGGAAGCTAGGGATGTTGTCAAACATCCCTTATGGGGATGTAAAGAGCAGCTTCCACAACAAAGAATTATCCCGACACAAATATCAATTGTGTCAAGGTTCAGAAATTCAGCTATAGTGCAAAAGATTCTTAGGGACCAAAGTGGGTTTTATGAGACTTGTATGCAAAATTCATTCAAAATTTTCCCCCTTTTTCTGCTGCTTTGGTTGTTTTCTGCTGGCAATGGTCATGTAGAGAAGCATCATGAAGGATAATAGATAAAATTGTTGCAAGAATATAGACAAACAACAGCATGAGTGACAGCTTCAAAACCATTCTGGAAGAGGGACTTAATATTGTCCACACAGAGCATGGAATTTAGACTCTGAAGGCCTTTGTGATGGTTAATTTTATGTGTCAACTTGACTAAGCCACAGGGTGCCCATATACTCAGCTAAACAGTATTTTTGATGTGTCTGTGATGATAGTACTGGATGAAGGTAACATACGAATCAGTACACTGAGTAAAGCAGACTGCCTTTCCTAATGTGGATGGGCCTTGTGCAATCAAGTGAAGACCTGACCAGGTCCTGTAAGAGAGAATTTCTCCTGCCTGACTGCTGAGCTGGGCCACTGGTCTTTTCTGGCCTTCAGATTTTGACTAAACATTGGCTCTTACTGGTTCTGAAGTCTGCCAGCCTTAGGACTGGAAGTTACATCAGCAGCTCTCCTGCTTCTCAGGCCTTCCATCTCAGACAGAAACTACATATTGGCTCTCCTGAGTCCCCAACCAGCCAACTGCAGATCTGACACTTGTCAGTCTCCAAATCATGTGAGCCAATTCCTTATAATAAATCTCTATACATAGCAAGTTGGTCCTGTTTCTCTGAAGAACCTTAATACATCTTTGTCTAAATGTTAGTTCTATTGCCCATTTTGTGAAATTGGACAAGTCAGTTAACCTCTCTGAGCCTCAGTTATTCACCTATAAAATGGAAATTATGAAAACACTTACGTCATAAGATTGCTGTTTGATTGAGGCAATGTAAGCTTGGTCGTACTCTCCTCTCCTCCCCTCATCCTCATCCTCCTTCTTTTCTTTCTTTCTTTCTTTCTTTCTTTCTTTCTTTCTCTCTCTCTCTCTCTCTCTCTCTCTCTCTCATACTGGGGATTGAACCCAAGGACATTCTACCTCCAAGCTACACCCCCAGCCCCTTTTATTTTTTATTTGAAATAGGGTCTCACTAAGTTGCTGATTGTCTTGCTAAGTTGCTATGCTCCTCCTGTCTCTATCTCCCAAGTACTGGGATCATAGGCATGTACCACCACACCCAGATTGGTAGTACACTTTACACATAACATATAAGAACTATGTGTCTTTTATATCTTTTAAGCATTTTGTCCTTCCTACTAAGTCACCCAGAGTCACTGGGAACAAGTACCCACAACCACATTTGTTCTCCCACCTGGAAGAATGGAATCAAGTGTGCTCTGTTCCAACCGATGAGAGTTCTTCCTGCGGATCCATTTGGAAAGTGTATGAAGATCATTTCCATTTGACATTATTCTTAAGATAAATTTAGAATAATTAAGGACTCAGACTTTACCAAGGTTTCATCTTTTGGGAAAAAAATTTGCTTTTTTAATTTGACACATTAAAGAAAACAATTATTGGGGATCTGAAAAAAATTAGTTCCCTGCCAAACCATAAGCATTGAAATTGTTTCTGTCAATGGAAAGAGTCCAAGAATTTGAAAAACAATCACAGTGAAAACTCGCAAAATCAAGTTGGCAATTACTTCTTTTAGATTTTTTAAAAAGATACCATACACTAGAAGACATAGAGGTTTTTTATTTTGATGAAATGCTCATCTTCCAACAGAAGCCATTACTTTCTCAAATCAACACTTACTGCTAACGAAAAAAAAAAAAAAGAAAGAAAGCTTAATGGATGAACATTGCGGTAAAAGCAAAGGACCCTCCAAACGGATTTTAAAAAGAAATTACAATTCAGTAAATTCTCTTGCCTCTCTTGTTCTGTCTGCATTTTCATTCTGTGCTGTCACTAATTCCAAAAACCAGATTTTTTAACTCCGCTCCTCATTCTATTCATCTTTTCAATGTGTATAAAGTCTTTCCAACACAAAAGACTTTATGTTGTGGGAAAAGAGGTCAGTCCTGGCCCCTGGATTTAAAGTCTGATTTGGAAACCTCCTGTACCAGATTCATCCACTTCTGTGGATATATCATAATACAATAGTGGATGTATTATTAAACCACAGGATAATCCACAGCTGTTCAAATGTACCTGGAGATGCAAGGGCTTTTTCCTTAGACTCACATTGCACAAATACTGCCCTAAGACTATTGTCTTTTCCTCTTAAAACTAACATGTTAGGAAAAATATCCTTGTATCTCAAAGAAAGTATACCTCCTGAGGATATTCATCAAAAGCTATTGATAAGCTGGGTGTGGTGTCACACACTTGTAATCCCAGTACTTGGGAGGCTGAGACAGGAGGATCGCCGGTTCCAGGCCAGCTTCAGCAACTTAACAGAGACCGTCCTCAACATAGTGAGACCCTGTTTCAAAATAAAAAATAAATAAAGTAGGGCTGGGGTTGTAGCCTAGAGGTAAAATGACCCTGAGTTCAATCCCCAGTACCACCAAAAAAAAAAAAAGGTATTGATAGAATCATACTAATTACTATAATCAATTTCACCAATGTAAAATCATGAAATTTATAAGATTATTTAGACATTCCCTAACATATTTTATACATTTTATTATTTAATAAATGTTCAAATGAAATAATATTAATAGGTACAAGTATTGGTTACCTTTGAAAAATACTAATACTCTCTTGAAGGGTCATATTTTACATAGCATATTTAAAGACCTGAGAAGTCTTGCAGTAAAAAAAAAAATCACTGTTTCCCAAGGTTTTCTAACCACACTGGACTGCAGATCCCTTTTCCATAAAACAGTTATTAACAGATGTCAGATTAGAATTCTTTTCAGAGCACAGTTTGAAAACTATAGGTTTAGCTGAGCCTGGCAGCACACGCCTGTAATCCTAGTATTTGGGAGGCTGAGACAGGAAGATTGTAGGTTCAAGTCAAGCCTCGACAACTTAGCGAGACCTGTTCCAAAATAAAAAATAAAAAGGGCTGGGGGTGTAGCTCAGAGATAAAATGCCCCTGGGTTCAAACCTCAGTATCATAAAAAATGAAAGAAGGAAGGAAGGAAGGAAGGAAGGAAGGAAGGAAGGAAGGAAGGAAGGAAGGAAAGAAGGGCTACAGATTTAGGATCCCACACTACTGTATCATCCACCTTACCCTGGCATGTGAGTGCACATACACAGACACACACAGACACACCCTAATATCATAATTGTTCCTTTTGGAGGAACCCACTTTTCTCTTTCTAGTGTAGCTATCCAAAACTAGCTCACTCTCACTTATCAAACACATTAACCCTATGTGAACATTCTCAGGATATTGTACTCTGCTAAGAAGCAACATATCCAACCAACTAATTGGAAATTCAAGGGCAAAAACGAGGGCTCTAGAATAACTGAATTTATTATGATCTCGTAATTTTTGAGCAGTGTAGTCTTGGACACATTACTTGATCTCACTAAGCCTTAATTTTCTGCTCACTATATTGATGTGATAGTGGTGCCTATTACTTTGGGTTACTGTGATGTTAAAACGAGATGATGCCTGAGGCAACATGTCTGATACACAGTAAGTGTTCAAAACACTAAAGAAATAAGCAAAGACTCACATGAATTACACCGATCACCTTCATTTGATGGATCTTTCCACATACCAGTTTTAGACAACCCTATCACGGGGAGACCCTATAAGGTTTGAGAATTTTTCCCATGAGCCAGGTATAGGGAAGCTCAGAACCAGATTTAAATGAAAGAGCCAGGTTCAGTGGCATACGCTTATAGTCCAAGTACTTGGGAGGCTGAAACCAGAGGATCACAGGTTCAAAGCAAGCCTCAGCAACTTAGCAAGACCCTCAGCTATTTAGTGAGACCCTGTTTCAAAATAAAAAGGGCCGGAGGTGTAGCTCGAAGTTAAAATGTCCCTGGTTTCAACCCCTGCTACCAGAAGAAAAATTTAAATAAATAAATAGATTTAAAGAAAATAAGGAAGACTGACTTGTATTTATTATGAAGTTAATCCTGCCATAACGGTAACGGGATTTCCATTTTGAGGAAGCTTAGCGAAGAAAAGCAGTTTGCCCGTAGTCATACAATTAGTAAATGGCAGAGCTAGGATCTAAATCCTAGATTTTGTAACTTTTAAGCAACTCTCTTTCAATTATCACAACACCATTCTGTCTGCTTTTGATATTGCTCCAATCAAAAGTAGAATACCCAGAAAAAAGTTCTGAATATAGACATCTCAGGACATATGGGGTGCAGCAGCACCGGCAGATCAATGCCAAGCAACATCTATAGATAAGAGGGATTAGTGCTGCACATAAGCGGCGGTCTCCCCCAGGAAGCGTTTTCACCAGGCATGGGAATGCCCTGTCCCACGGTGCCCTCTTGGCATGACAGTTGGGAGGAGTGGTCTAGGCTTGGAATCAGTCAATCCTCAATTTTAATTACTGCTCTGCCCTTTCTATGTTGTATTATTGTGGCCTTGTCACCTACCCTTTCTGAACCTCGATGTTCTTACCAGTAAAGCAGGAACAACTCTGCCTGTTTGTCAGGGATAGTGTGAAGATCCCGTGACTTCACTGCTCGGGAGCCCATTAGATACTGCCTCTGTTCCCTTCTCTTTGACCTGTAGTTTCTGAGACGAGAAAGCAGTCTTTTTGAGCAGCAACTACCTCGCCTTATGTATAATCTCCCTGTTGATTGATACCATAGAGGCTGGTTCTAGGTGTTAGGAAGGATCTCATCCCAAGAAAGAGATGGGGGGGGGGGAAAGAAGATAGAAGATCCTTTTCCAATTTGATTTTGGACCCATCAACCAGAGATATAACATGGAGCTCTGTGCAGAGAGAACACACTGCAAGCTGATGCTTCCTGATGTGGGCTAAAGCCTGGCCAAGCTATCTGAAGGGGCCTCCAGATTGTGAAACTCAACCCCCTTCACCCTCTCCACAAAAACCCTTGTGGCTGTGTGGTCCTGGACAGCTATCATTAGAGCATCCATCCACCTCTGGCTCCATACCTCCTAAAACCAATTGAAAACCAAACTTCCTGGCAGGACTTAAATGAAACGGACATTAAGTCTGGTAATGGGGACCTGGTAGACACTCAAAAAGGGAACAATCAAGAACCGCTCATGCCCAGTGCTGTTTCTACTGAAGATATATCTTTGGCACTGTGGTTCTTCAGAGCAACCTAATAGAGTCTCTGTAAAGGAATCTGGCTCCACACACAGGCCACCTATCGATTTCACCAGTAATTCTTTAAAAGGTCCAATTAAGGGTGAAAAGGAAAGCAAAACAAAGTTGTATTTAAACAGTGGGAAAACCCAGATCTAAAAAAAAAAATAAAATGTGAAGCTGGAAGTTTTAGCCTCCTAAAATGTGATAAGGATCAGAATGTAAGAGAGGCAATCAATTATGTCATTAATGAGGAAAGAGAAACTTCCAAAAAGGGAGCAGAGAAGAAAAGAAACATGGGAAATTATGACAAATGAGAGAAGACAGTGTATAACAGAGGCAGTGTTTTCTTAGTCCTTCAGGAAAATACTCTGTGCCTTTCTTCCTCGTTTTTTAAAAAAGTTACAGGCATTCAATTCCAGTCACCAATCTTCATTATTCTTTTACTTATTCAAAATGTGTGGCTGCATATTAGTTTCAGGGGGTGTCGGGAATGTGAACAAAACAGACAGTCTGTTTGAACGTTCAAATACAATCAGAAACACAGATGCTAATCAAATAATCATTTTTATTAATGTGTGATTACTAGCTGATATGTGTGTGTTCTGAATGAAGAGACCTTGGTGACGTGAGGGGAAATTGGCCTCCCCTGGGCCAGGGAGCCAGTGAAGGCCTTTCCACGGAAGTGCCTCATAAGCCGGTATCAAAGGTACGAGCAACAAACCAAAAAATATCAAAAGAGGAAAGTATGAAGAGCATAGCAGGCAACGCGCCAAATCAGCAGGATGGAGGGAGGGATAAGCTCGGAAAATGGGAGGAGTCAAGGGAAGCAGGCAGCAGAAACTCCTGGACCCAATGCCAAGCTCTCAGCCTCTCCCACGCGCTGGGTCTCACAGCTCCTTTGTCTTGTTGTCACTAACTCAAGATTCAAAACCCAGGCTGGGAATACCCAGCTATGCAAACCATAGTGAAATGCCCAAGAAGGAGGTTTCCTTCCTCACCTTACACAGTGAGAGTTCCCCAAACTAGGGAGAGGGTGGATGGCTAGGTAACAACAACAACAAAGACTTGTGGGGGCAGAGCAAAGAGAGCACTGCAGAGTGAGAGCAGTGTGGGCCATGTCTCCTCCTTGAGGCGCAGACAGATTGAAAGAGATGGACAAAGCTGGACATCTAGGCAAAGTCATACTGACTCGGGTCCTTGTAGGGCATTTAGGATTCAAATCTTTACTTTGAGGCAGTAAAAATTTAATAATGTATTTATGAGCAGAGGAGAGTCATATCTCATTTCACTCTGGAAAGATAATTCAGAGTACACTACAGGGAACAGATGAGGGGGAAGGAAATGGAGGAAACAGAGGACAGTGCCGCGGATGCTGCGGTGTGCATCCCAGGTACCCCCTTCAGGACTGAGGTGTGCATCCCCAGCTGCAGAACTGTTGGCTGACAGCTTACAGTTTTAGTCTCTCTCTGAAAATAGCCCTTAACTTAAGGAAGCCACCATGGGGAGGCTATGTCCCTCCCTGGGGACAGCTGACACCAGATGACTGCTCAGTGATGTTCCAAGTGCTTCCATCAAGGTGGCTCCGAAGGGCTTCAGAGCTCCCTACGGTATCAGCTGAGGCCTTGCTGCAGCGGCACACAGTTCAGTTCCACTTTTCCTTTTGCCTGATCCCACCACCCACCTTCACTCCTCATGGGTAGTGACACCCCCACCCGCAGAACCCCCCAGAAGTCCTCCTACATGCAAATCTCCATCTCAACATTTGCTTCCCAGGAGTTCCGCCCAAGACAGCAGGACAACCAGGAGACTGTAGGAGCCTGGCAATGGAAAGCAATACCCTGAACCACAACGGCCATGGATTCTGGGGAGAGAAGTTTAGTGATGGTGCTTTCCAAGGCTCAAGGACCCCAGAACCATAATGAGAGAACAGACCATTTGCAGAATCAGTGAGAGAAACTCACTCCTTCCTGGATTTGATGCTTCCGACTGCCCTTGCACTTGGATGGAGGAGAGGAAGTCGTTCTTTAGCACACTAGCCCCATACGATTTCAAACCTTATCCCCAACCTAATATCCGCTAATGCTCCATTGCAGTCGGCATCTGTCACAATGTGCGTGTGCTGGGAGCTCAGCTGGGAGTCTGAGCTCAGACTCCTCAGGCTGGAGCAGCTGTTTCAGCCCTGGCTCTCCTGTCTGATTCTTTGTAGCCATGTCACTAAATTTCCAACACTCAGCTCACTTTATGACCTTCTGCCACCCCCTCTCTCATTTCAAAGTTACTGCCACCCAGGGCAGAGGCTGCCAAAAGGCTTGACTCCAAACACAGCACTTTTAAAAGGTGACAGATGAGATGATGTCATGGCATCGAAGGTAAAAAGCCCTTTCTTCCTCCAGAGTGGTTTGGCCAATAAAATTAATTTGCCTGTCTAAATTTAAAATAAAGACAGGACGGTTCAATTTTTCAATAAAGAAGTTTGGCAGGAATGGAAAGAGTTATTTGCATGGCGATCGGGCGGATGGAGAGCCAAAATGTAGACACCTCATCCTAAAGCTGCACTGAAGAGCCTTGCCTCTCCCCTCCCTCTGGTGGTTGCAAAGAAATATACCAAGATGCAGCTCTCTCCAGAGAAGAAATCGACAGGCTGCGCTGGGAACTGGTGGAACCTACAGGCATTGTGCAGTTGGCCCATAGAAGTGACCAAGTCAGTACCACCCTCAAAGGGCAGGGCAGCACTTGGGCATGGCAGTGACGATCCCCCAGCAGCCTGCCTCTCATAGATGGGGCACAGTTCCCTTTGCCATTTGTGGCAGCCATCAAACAGATGAACTTTGCAAAGCCTCATAAATTCCTGGCAGTTTCTCTGCAGTGTCCCCATCTCTTGCTCTCTCTCCCCAACTGACTACAGCCAGGATGGCAGAGCTGAGAGTCCCAAAGATGGCAATTCCATTATCCCACCCTCTGCTTCCACCTTCCAGCCTCCCCATGACCCGCTGTTCAAAGGACAGCTGTAGATCTCCACTGGAGGATGACACTGATATTGAATTTATATTCAAAGTCAGGGAAACTTGTAAAAACCCATCAATTTGTAATGACTTCCCTTAGGATCTTCTCACCCTAAAAGCCTTCATTTTACTGGGCCATAATTAATTCTTGCAAAACTATGACAGATTCTGCTTTATAGAGTGTTCTCATATATATTATCACATTTGATGTACCTGTTATTATCCCATTTTATAGGTGAGAAAACTAATGATCAAAGGGGACGGTAAGGAGGGTGAGAACTTTTTTTAGGTCACCCTATCCATTTGAAACTAGTTGGAAGTTTTACACCATGGTAAGAAATTATCCATGATAAGGTATTCCAGGTAGGGAATTAAGTTCCATTCACAGACAAAGAAAGGAGGATCACATTTATATGATCAAGTAGGGCATGTTGGTACACACCTGTAATCCCAGTTCTTGGGAGGCTGAGACAGGAGGATTGCAGGTTTGAGAGTAGACTTAGCAACTTAGCTAGACCCTGATTCAAAAAAAAAAAAGGATTGTGGGTGTAGCTCAGAGGTAGAATGCCCCTGGGTTCAATCCTCAGTATCCTAAAAAGAAAAGACAAGACATGATCACACAAAATCACAGAGTTGACACTGTATTTGTACTTGGGCCAGGGTATCTTTAAATCCTTTCCCCTATGCTGGTCACAGGTTTACTTCATTTTCCCAGCAGATGGATAAATCTATTCGGTCTATTCACTCTTCAGCTGCCCTTCCAACCTAGAATGTCTAACAAACTCTCCCCAATGAGAATCTTTCTTCGTGCACCTGTTAAAAAGTACAACATGCTTTTAATGCACCTGGAAAGCCAAGTTACTCACATCACAATTCTCATCTTCATTCTGCATCAAAACAAGGAATAGATCCAATGTTGTCATCACCATCATTGCATCTCCATTACCCCATCGTTATCATCATCATCATTATCTTCATCAAATCCTGTCTTTGGAGCTCCCTCAAGTACTTCTCCTTCCTTTGCAGGCATTTTTAATGCACAAAGCAGACACAGTCCTTGCTTTTGAGTTGCATTTTGTGGTAATGTTCAGTAAGAATATAGTCTCTAGAGTTGGTTGAAATTAATGAGCATTTAGGATAAGTGACTTAGGGAAATTCAATGGTTGAACCAAAGTAATAGGAATCTGTTTACAAGACAACTCTCATAAATAGCATAAAATGAATATGCTGCTCAAAAAAGGAATTAATTAACATTTAACTACTGTGCATTTTCTATCCATTAACTAAACATCTCTACAAATGGCTGTGGAATGGACAATTTATTCCCGCCCTTTTGGTGCTCATCACTAATGGTAGAAGTGAGAGGAGGAAAATGCTTGATGCATCAGCAAAATAACCACTCAGTCAAGGTTCAGAAGAATCACGTAAGAATTTGAACAGCACAGAATCCTATGTAACCCTTTCTTCACAGCCTCCTGCTCTCTTCACCGGGAAGGACAGGACACTTCCTGGAAATGCTGACAAGTACCTGGCATTACCAACAAGGCCAGCTATATTCCCAACACCTAGCAGGGGTCCTTCCTTCTGCATCATGCACACAGAGTAAATACTTGTTGCATTAATTCATGAATAATCAAATTTTCCTAATTGCTCTGATATAAAGTCTCTTTGTCAGCACTATTTCTCATTCCATATTCCAACTTTTACCTTTTCCCAGCCCATATCAAAGCAATTCTGAAATATGTCATAGGGGCAACAGTAATCACTTCTCTATTTTCAATCTTTTCATCTCATTAGCAGTCTGAAAATAGAAACTATTACTTTCCATTTGTTCCATCGCCTCAAACCCTCAAAGCATTTTTTTCTTTCTTTTCAATACTGCTTGTTATTGGTTTTCTGGGGCCTCACTCACTGTGAGTAAAAGATGGGTACTACATGGTGGCATCTTCAGCTACTCATTTAGGGAGCTGTCCACAGTGGGTGCTCAAGACAGGCTATTCTTTTTTGAATAGAAACATGTGTTGTTCTCTGGAAACCTAAAGAGTCTCTTTCTTTGGGACATTTGAAATGCAGTCCTTCCCAGAAGCAGAGATATGACCTGATGGTAATAGATTAACCCTTCCCACCCGATGTGCCCAAGATTCCGCCTGCCTCCTTGTCAGTGAGTCAAGGGTGAGGGACAGTCAACTCTGCAATCCAGTCTCTTCAGGTTTTAAGAATGTAAGTAATAACCCTGAGAGTGGAGTTAATGGAAGCCCATGTCTTGGTGATGACATATGTGTTACATGGCCAAAATAAAGCCATCAAAAAGGCTCTGAGGTTTGGCAGGGAACAGTGAGCTCTGCAAACAGGACCTGGGATCTGATTAGCACCATTTTCATTAACTTATAGAAAACCATTAGCGTTCAACTTATGTACAAAATGTTCCCCCAGGCTATATTCATTCACTTCTCAGGTTCAGCTTTTCTGTGCATATCTGTGTACACGTGTACTAGTATATCTAGGAGTCTTTCTTTTTTTCTGCTGCACAGTTGAGTGTGCATGTGTCTGGGATTCATTACATGACTGAAAATAGAAAGCAGCTGGAAACGCATGTGACGAAAAGGCAGATCCTATTACTAGAAACATTAGAGGTATGGTCCATTGGGAGGTAGATTATATAATGATAAATTCATAGAATTATTTGGCCTTTGACCCTACTGACCACCCTCCTAGAATTATAATTCCATTTGGGGCTTTTACCATCTGAATGTTTCTTGGCTTTCTTCCTGTCATTCAGCTCCCTTCTTATTCAAATGATAGATCTCAACCCACATGAAGAATATAAGTATACCCCAAGTTTCTGTGACACTCTTCTTATCTAACTACCTGGTTTCATTGGGTGAACCCATTCACTCCCATTACTTCCTGACATGCACTTTCCAAATTCCATCTCCATCCTAGACCTTCTTCCAGGCTCCAGACTTATTATGAAAGCCCCAGCCTGTTCTTCCTTTTGTATTCCTATGTTAGTTGATGGAAACAGCACACACTCGGTTTCTCAAGATGAGTTCTCAAATGTCTTTCCTTCTTCCTGCACTCTCACTCCCAATCAATGGTCAAGTAAAACTGATTTTCTACTGTGAATGATATATTTGTCTAAATAATGCTCATGATGTCTCAGGCAGTGCCATAAGAGCCTTACAACCTTGTAAGTAATGCGTTATCACCATCCTCATTTCAGCAAGAAGGAAACTGAGATGTTGAGAGGTTAAGCAACTTGCTCAAGGTCATGGAATTCATAAATGGCAGAGGCAGGAAAACCTAGGAAGCTTGGTGTCATCACCCCTGTTCTTGAATCCTGTACTTTGCTGCGCTTACACATCCAATTCCATTGGCTGGTCAAGTCATTGTCTCTCAAAGCCACCTCTGTATCAAGCTCAAACAAGCTACCCACATTGCCAACACCGGAGGGCACTCTGCCTTAGCAGCCAATGTGTGTGGTAGCCCTCTGAGATTGGAAATTATGGGACCCACAGACAACTTACCAGGCCCCACACAGAACACCCTGATATTTGTCTTCCTATAGACAACCTTTAAGGAAAAATATCAGATATAGAGTGTAATGGCAGAGCGGACTTTGGAGTCCTTCTTTTTGCCAAGTACAACAAAAAAAAATGTGTCTTCCCTCCTCCCACCATCATGCCATCTCCATGTCTTCCTCTCAACTCTCTGTAGAGGCATAAGCCAAAACAGCTATATGTGGTGAAAATTTCACTTCAGGACACCATAGTCTGATCCTGAAACTCACTGTCCTGTTCTCCCCAGTTTGGGCATCTACCCTTACATGAAATCTCTCCAGCCCCTTATTGCCCTGACTATAGTTCACTAATCAGGACTACTGATTAGAAAAACTGAGTAGAGGTAAAAGAAGATATCTTATTCTATTCAGGCTGCTATAACAAAATACCATAAACCAGTAGCTTATAAACACCAGAAATTTGTCACATTGCTGGAGACTGAGAAGTCCAAGATCAAGACGGAGTTTGTGTCTTGAGGTCCTATTTCCCAGGTTACAAACAGTGCCTTCTTGCTTTATACTCACATGGTAGAAGAGGTGAGGGGACTTTTTTATAAAGGCACTAATCCTATTCCTAGGGGCAGAACCCTCATCTCCCAAAGGTCCCACCTACTAATACCATCACCTGGGGGGTTATGATTTCAATATATAAACTTGAGTGTGGGGACATAACATTCAGGCCATAACATAAGATAATGAAAGAACTTTTACAGGATGCTAGCAATGTGTTAGGATGATTATTTTGTGGTTTGTGTTGCACATATATCCTCTCAATCTTCACAGAAATTCAATGAAATCAATGGTAAAAGCATCCATTTTACTAATGAAAAATTGAAGTTCAGGGAGATTAAGAAGCATGCTTGAATGTAACATAGATACAAATGACAAAATGGAAATTCAAACAGAAAAAAATATTTCCAAAGGCCATGTTTTAGGCTTAGAAACTGACAAATTATGGCCAATGGGCCAAAATCTAGACTACTACCTGGGTTTGTAGATAAAGTTTTATTAAAACACTACTATGCCCACTTGTTTACATCATTATCTATGCCTGTTTTTACACTACTATGACAAAGTTGAATAGTTGCAACTAGAGACTATGCCTGGAAATCCTAAAATATTTCCTATCAGCCTTCTATAGACAGTTTTCCAACTCCTGCTTCAGGCATATGTGATTTCAAGTTCCAAGAAAAGTCCCGACTTCAAATTGTTTTTACAATAGTGTGTAATTTTTCATTTACTTTTTTGAGATCAAAATCACCCCATGGCCCTTTTAAATTCAAGGTATTGAAATAGGTCTTAGTAGTTGGAGGTGATTCGGGGTTCTGGGAGATTAATTTCAAAACTTCTCATCAGTGTAAGTGGCAGAGTGGAGTTTCTGATGTAAAGCATTACATCTCTAGGCATTATAACATGTTGAGGCGCAAGCAACTTTGCTATAAGAGCAAACTTAACTGAGCAGAAGACAGTGGGACACTCCTTTTGTGCCACAAGTGTCATTGTGAGTCTCTGGTTTTCCAGTAGCACTGATAATTCAGTGGAGCTCTGGCTTCTGTAACAATGCTATTCCAAGGGCTTTAGACTACCAGAATTAATAACCTACTGGGAAACCAGTGGACTTCCTGCTTTACTCACATCTAAGCAGTTTCTCACAGAATTTGGAACAGATTCATAAATAGGATTAACATTTTTGTGGGATTTCCTAGAATAGAGACTGAACACTTCTGGGCTAGTGAAGCAATAAGAAAACACTAGGATTTTTCCAATGATACATTCTGGAAATTACTAGAAATACTTGCAGGTAGGTAATCTCTAAAACAACTCTGACTTCTAGCCCTGTAAGATTTGGAAACTGAGACTCAGTACCATTGAAATTACATTTTTGGGGTGTGTGTGTGTGTGTGTGTGTGTGTGTGTGTGTGTGAGATACTGGGGACTGAACTCCAGGGGCATTCTATCTCTGAGCCACACCCCCAGCCCAATTTTTATTTTTATTTTGAAACAGGGTCTCACTAGGTTGATGAAAGTCTCACTACTTGCTGAGGCTGTCCTAGAACCCATGATCTTCCTATCTCACCCTCTCAAGTTTTGGCCTGTGCCACCACCCCCAGCTTTGAGACTATATTTTTAATGTTAGCACAACCATACTTGTACTTAGAAGCTGAAGAAACTCAAGAGATTTGACTTCCACATCAACTGACTAACACAACAAGAAGCATATCACCACCTATCAAGAGTTAGAAAGTAAATTGTTTTCAAGGCATTTAACCATTTTTTCCTCTTTCTAAATCGGTCTGGCTCCTAGATTAAACATCTTTCCATTCACTATGCATCTATAAAAATAAAACCTAGCATTCTGTTACCCTACCATCAAAAAGAAATAGCTCCAACATGTGTAAACAAAGTTGACCTCTTTCTTGCAGCCATGCTCTTCCTTGTTATAGTACAACATTTATAGCTAACTAGACCTCAATTTTAATCCTTGCTGTTATCTTTAAAAGTTATAGCAAGTCGGCTTGATCAATTTATTCAGCTTCTCCATTTCTTAACCTAAAAAAATTCTTAATCTAAAACATAGTTGCTAAAATGTCTGTATCACAATGAGATAAGGTATAAAAATTGTGTTGTATGATGTCTTCTGGTTACTCAATAATATATTTTCTCCTCCAAACACCTAATAGACTAATGGTCTGATTGGGAAGAAGGCATAAGCCATCTTCCTCTTTCTTCAAGCATATCTGCATAGCTTCCTTCTGACCACCTTTAACCCAGTTCTTAATGGCCAAGAGCACTCCATCCATCACCCCAATGATTCTGTATTCATACCTGCCTCTCTTGCTTCCTAGTTCCCTTGTCTTTTTTCCAGAAGTTTAAGAAGGAGAATTTGTTTGCACATTAGCAAATTCAGTGGCCACAAATGATCCATATAATGGCTATTATTATGTTCATTTTAAAGGAGGACACCAGAGTTGACTTTCCCGACAGCTTATAATAGCGGAAGATCCAAATTTGGTTCTGACTCTAAACTCTATGTTCACTCCTCCTTGAGTAGACGCGAGGCTGCCATGTTGCATTTGCTCTCTCTTCCTATTTTTCTTCACCCCTATTTCTTTCTTCAAAAAGAACAATAATTTTTTAAAAATTCCGTTTCTTGTTCCTCTTAAGAAACACATTTGAGAAATCATTCTTAACGATATCAAATCATTTTTTATTGGGGCTCTGCAAAAATCATAGCAGTGTCATGCCAGGCACTCTGAAAGGCTTGTATATTACAGACGGAAACTGCTTGAACTGCAGCCTCACGCTGTGGAGCTGCTCACAACCTCTTCTTAATCTGCCACCCTGGGGCTATGAATGACAACCCATAAAAGTTCTTAGAGAGTTAAAGCTAGGGGGAAAAAGGTCCAAATCCTCTTTCATTTATTTAACCAATGTATACTAAACTTTGTACTATGTTTGAGAGTCCATTCTAGACACTGGGGTGAGATGATGAGCCATGGTATCCACTATCATGGAGATTATAATCTAATGCAAAACAAAAACAAGTAAACTGGTAATTAAAATACAATAGGTTGAGGGGTTGCATTTCATGATAGGTTAGTGCAGAGTGCTATGGGAGAAGAGGAAACCTCTCAGACACAAGAAGGACTCAGGTCATGGCATGATCTCTTAGGATAAACTGAGATATGAAGGATAGGTTCACATTAGCCAGGTATACTGGACACCTTCTTCTACTTGTCCCTTGTTCTGGTTGTCATTTGTTGAGAAACAAACTACACCACACTTTTGTAACATAAAACAAGAATTATTCATTGTGGTCGCAAATCTGCAACTTGAACAGGGTTTGGTGAGGAGCACTGGCACCTGCTCCATGCACAATATGATGCACATGGGGTGGCTCTACCGAGGGCTGCAAGATGCTCTTCCAAGAGGGCTCACTCGAGACAGGGTAGCCGTTTGGGAGTTCAGTCAGAGCTCGGCTGGGGCTTGGTTACTCTCCATGGGCCCTGGGTTTTCTCACAGCACCATGGATAGGCTCCCAGGGCAAGAGTCCAAAGAAAGATGGCCAGTGAAGGTTGTGTACAACTAAGCCTCAAAAGTGACATCACCTCCCTTCCACCCTATTGCCTCCCACAGGGCAGTCATAAAGGCCCACCCAAGGAAATGAGACCAGATGCCAGCCTCTCGATGGCATGCGACAATGGAAGAGCATGCAAGAAGGAACGATTGTGGCAGTGGTGTCTGGAAAACTCTGGCTGCCATAGCCCTCTGTAGCCACTGTCCATACTTCTACTCTGCTCCCATTGGAGAAGCTAAGTGACTGTGGATTGATTCAATAGCAGGCTCTCCTGGCTTCTGCTTTCCTGTTGGGTTTGACTAAAGGGAGTATCAGCAAGAAACTGGAGAGTGAATTCAGAATATTCCTTTCACAGTCCTTTGGAAACAGGCTCGCTTTAGCTGGCTGTACCCCTCAACTGAAGGCTGATTTGTACAGATTTCTGTTCAGGTCTTGATTTCTAAATGTTATTCCTCACTAAAAGGAACCATGGCTACTAGAAGAACTGGCCAATTCCTGGGCTGCAGCAAAAAAAGTAAAGATTAGCCTGAAATATATCATTGTGCCAGAAAGTAAGGAAATACTCAAATAGAAAAGGAGATTAAAGAGCTTTTTTTTGCAGCAAAGGAAACCATCAAGAACCTTCATAGAAAGCTGACAGAATGGAAGAAGATCTTTGCCAGCTACTTCTCTAATAGAGGACTAATATCTAAAATCTACAAAGAACTTTAGAAACTTACCACTAAAAAAATCAACAAAAAATGGAAGTGAACTAAATAGACACTTGACAAAAGAAAAAATGCAAATGTCAAAATACACTTGACATATATGAAAAAATGTTTAACATCATTAGCAATCAGAAAGATGCAAATCAAAACTACACTGAGATTTCGCCTAACCCCCATTAGAATGGCAATCATTAAAAACACAAACAATAATAAATGCTAGAGAAGATGTGGGGAAATAGGAACTCTGATACATTGTTGGTGGGATTGCAAATCAGTGCAGTCACTTTGGAGATCAGTGTGGAGGTTCCTCAGAAGAATGAGAATGGACCTACCATATGACCCAGCTATACCACTCCCAGGTATCTACCCAAAGGGATGGAAACCAGACTACTATAGTGACACATGTATATCTGTGTTTATAGCAGCACAATTCACAATAGCCAAACTATGGAACCAGCCTAAGTGTTCATCAAAAGATGAATGGATTACATAATTATGGAATATACACACAATGAAATTCGACTCAGCCACAAAGAAGAACAAAATTATGTCACTTGCAGGAAAAATGGATGGAACAAGAGAATGTTATGCTAAATGAAATTAGTCAGTCACAAAAAATAGAAGATCAGATGTTTTCCCTCATATGTGGAAGCTAGGGAAAAATTGGGCTACAAAACGGACTCTAGACAAAGGAGGAGAAACCCTAGAGGAGTAATGGAGGGGAGCTGAGGCAGGGAGGCAGATGGGAGGAGGGAGATTCGATAAAGGAAACACTTCAATGGACATGATGTACTTACACAAAATTATCAATGCCAATCTCAATACTGTGCACAGGGAGAGGGAGGGAGTGGGGTAGGAGTTGAGGAGAGGTTTACCGAGTGCTGTATACATGTATGTCTCTATTACTCTGAACTTCATCATGATTACAATGTACCAATAAAAACATATATAAATAAAATAGAATAAAAGAGGCGTTTGTCACAAGGATATAAGAGTCAGCTTAAAGGAGCTCTCACTGGCCAAATTTTGGAAATTTGATCTTTGAAACAAATAAGGACAACAGATTACACTCTATTAAGTGAAATAGAATCCATTAATCCATACTGTAAATAAATAAACAAGCAACTAAACAAATTCATAAATTGATAAAAGAGATAATTCTTCCTCATAATAGAATACTGACTTATAAAAATAAAAATAATTAGTTTTTCAAACCACTATTTTGCTGCTATCATAGTAAGAGATAATCCAAGCAAGAATCATCGACAGATGCTAATTTGAGGAGTATGAGAGTTTGATGGGAAGAGGATCATCTAAAGATATCTCCCCACAATCAATTATTGACTACAAAAAAGCATAATGCTATATATTGGAGAAACTGGATAAAAAAAACTGGAAAATACCTTCACCCATTGATCATAATTAGCATCATCAATAAGGGACAAATATATATGATATTACTTTATAATGCCTTGAGAATAACACATCACTTATCTAGTAGTCCTCAAAATACAAAACCCAATTCTAATCATGAGGTAACATTAGAGAAAACAAATTCATAGACTAAAATCAAATATATATTTATATATATATTAGGTGGGAAGCATCACAAACTTCAAAAAATTTTAATAGACATCAATTTGGTCAGAAGAAATTAGTCTATGAAAACAATAATATTGCTATTGTTATTGTTATTGTTATGTTAACTTAGGAACCTTTAAATACTTTGAGCAAGCTTTTTCTCCTAAGAGTAAGTCCTTTATTATGTAGGAGACATCTATCCACTGCTGTCAAAAGAGCTTCTCTGATGGTGGAAACATTCTATATCTACGATGTCTCATACAGTGGCCACATGTAGCTAGTGAAAATTGACTACTATGACTGAGAAATTGAATGTCTAATTATATTTAATTGGAAGTAATTTAAATTTAAATGGCCACATGTGGCTATTGGCTACCACACTGCACTGGACATCTGTACACGGTAGATGTGTACCAGAGCTCTCTCACAGCAGGCGTGAATGATATAGACCCGTGCTCTCTATTCCCTCTTAACCTTTCCTATGTAGCTACTATTTCAGGGCTCTCCTCTAACCCTCCTTTCTGTAAAAGCAGCAGAGTATTGCATAAGGTATGACAGCACCAGGGAGCTTAGAAAATAATTAGGTCAGAGTTTCTCATTTCTGAAATGTAAAGGTCACTCAGAGGGATCATAGAGTTGAAGGTCCCTTGAAAACTAAGCAAATATTTGGGATTCCAGTTTCTTCCCTCCTTTCCTTAAGCTCACCTCTGCCTGCTGTAATGAAGTCTACAGCTCCAGTGATCAAAACCTTGCAGCAGTCTTCACAATGGCCTCCCACTAAGGCTTCCCCGAAGAGGACATGGATGGGTCATGAGACTGGGAGCTCTTTTGCTGTGATCTCAGCTTCTTGAACCCCCTGAGGCAGAAGCAAATGAATTTCCCATCTAAAAATTCAGCTCCCAAAGTTATGGCACGTTCAGGCTTTTCCTTGGGTATAAAAATCCTTCAGGCCCTTATGCTCAAGAATGTATATTTTCTCTCCTAAAAATAAGTGAACAGCAGGTGCCATACCAAACAAGTCTTAAATGATTTAAGCTGCAGTTGGGAAGGCTCCATAATGTAATTCATTCCAGTTACTGCTCATTTGGAGCTGGGGAGGCTTTTGATCTAACTGCATGAATTTCATACTGCTTCTATTGGACAGTTATAATTTTGTTATCAGTCTTTGCAAGTTGAACTTAGAGTCCATTTGGAATAATGAGCAGGCACAAGCACACACACATCCCCAGCAAAGGTCAACATCAGTCAATGCTGCTAAGAATAGGTAATATGCAATGTTTAAGGGTTACTTCAAATTCCTTTCCAGCATTCTTTATGACATTTTATGCCCTGGCTTTATTTGATCACTGCAAAAAATAATGCCATAAATAATTGAGTTGGGATAGGCAAGGGAATGTGGACAGCCCCTCTTCTGATTATAAAATAATGTTGTTTTGCACAAAAGGCAAAGAAAACTTCTTGTGTTCCTAGATAAAGTCAATTTCAAATATTTCATCTAATTGTTCCCAGCAAAACATGCCAGGAATTCCCATGTTGTCTTGCAAATCAGCATTACTACACCTGAAATATACTTAAATCTCCAAAAATGGAGGCCAAATGGATAGACAGTCACAGTCCAAACAAAATGTATGGTTATTCTTGAAAATATGACTGTGTTTGTCCCAAACAGGTATGCATATAGTTATGAATATACCAATATGCAAACAACATGTAAAGGGCATGGCAACAGGAGGTTTCTACCAAGAGAAGGTAAAAAGCTTAGGTCAATTGAAGGCTGAAGATCTTGCCTCATTGTCTGTGATGACACCTGAGGTTCTCATGGATGTGGAACCAGTTACATTGGGAGAAGAGACTCAATAGGGATACTGTGTTAATGAATATATACTTCCAAGTGAACTTGCAATGGGTAAAAAAGATAATGGATAAAAACCAGAGGAGCCTTGTAGAGGTTAGAAAACATGGAATACTTCTAGGGTTTTGTTTGTTTGTTTTTGTATTGTACCTCAAATCCTAGGCAGATGATATTAAACCAGTTTATTTCCAGTTGCAAGTTTATTCCCACATAGTTTTCTCTCAAAATGCCTTTTTCTGTGCCCTACATTCAAAGTGACTAGCACCCTGAAGAGTGTGTATGCATATTTCAATTCCAAAAATTATTCAAAATAATTCTACAAGCCAGGCGTGGTGGTGCACGCTTGTAATCCCAGTACTTGGGAGGCTGAGACCGGAGGATCCGGGTTCACGGCCAGCCTCAGCTACTTAGTGAGGCCCTCCACAACTTCATGAGACCTGGTTTCAAAATAAAGTATAAAAAATAAGGCTGGGGGTGTAGCTCGGAGGTAGAATGCCCCTGGGTTCAATCCCTGGTACCGCAAAAAAAATAATAATAATTCTACAATGTGGTATAAAATAACAATCTTCAGTCTCTATAGCTGCATGATATACAAATGCAAAAGTATGAAGTTTCAACATTCCCCTCCAAAATGATCAAAATGCTAACAGTGCCCATTGCTGGAATATACAGGTCCTTTTTTTTCTCATTCGTACAGTGGTACTATGTAGGCTGGCAATGGCCTCACTGGGTTGCCTTGGAGATGCCTCACTCCATGTCATTTCCCAAATGCAGAGTTGGCCACACAGATGCTGTCTGATTCAAGACTGTGGTAAAGTAAGTCATAGAAAACTAAACAACTAACCCCAAATATGGGCAATATCATTTTTCTTTCTTTTTTTTTTTGTTTGTTTTGGTACAGGGATTGAATACCCAGGGGCACTCTACCTCCGAGCTACATCCCCAGTCCTATTTCATTTTTTGTTTTGAAACAGGGTCTTGCTAGATTGCTTGGAGTCTTGCTACATTGCTATGGTTGGTCCTGAACCTGAAATTCTCCTGTCTCAGCCTCCCAAGTACTGAGATTACAGATAGCAACATCATTTGAAACCAGGGAAATGAAAGTCATTGTCCAGTTGTGGTAGGTTGCATTATTCCCCCAATTCTTCACTCTTCCCAGAATCTTTTTCAGTTGCCACCACTAAAGAGGACATATAAGTTGCTCTGGCCAATAGAATGAGGCAGAATTAACAGTGTGCCCATTTCTAACCCACATCTGAAGAAGCCTTGTGTGTTGCCACTTGCCCCCCCCCCTTTGCTTCTGGCATTGGCATGAAAAGAACCTTCTCCAGCTTGCTCACAGGTCCGAAGAGTGTGATGAGCCACGCTGAAGAGAGTAGTACCAGTCATCCCAGCACAAAGCAGAGCTACCCTGCCCATCTGGATACCCGTGGCCAGCAGGGCCAGCAGCTGAGCCCAGACCAGATCTGAGAAAACCCAGTAGAACTGCTGATATGTGAACAATTATAAGTGATTGCTGTTTTAAACCACTGTAGTTTGCAGTTGTCTGTTATGTAGCATTGTTGTTATAACAGCAAACTAAAATCAGCCTCTACAGGATTCTACAGAAAGCACAGCATGCAAGCAGGAAACAGGTCTCCATCCATCACTCTCAGAAATTCCTACACCAATCTCCTAGCTGAGCCCATTCCCCTCTCTCCTGACATAGAATAAGAATTCTGCCTCCCCCCAAACTATACTACAACTCAAGCTGTATTTCTTGATTAATTATATGCTTCCCTACATGTATTTGATACCTTATCTATTGTATGCTTTAATTTCTTATTTGGTAAGTGGAGTTAAGTATAAAATGCTTTTGCTATTGTTAAATTAAGTGGGATATGCAATGTAAGATACCTGAGTATCAGCAAGAACATAATAAAATCTCAAAACCAATAACTACTGTGATCCTCACCCTTGAAAATTACTCTCTTTGTAATGATCAGCCCTGACACTCAGAGATAAGAAAATTTTTCCTCTTGATAAGATCATGTAAAAATAGTTAAGGCAAAGATAATTGCTAACTCATCTCAACTTTTTAATAAATAGTATTTACATGAGCTCAAAAATTACTCCCAATGCAAGTATATATTTTGTTGCTCTCTCAGTAATTCTGAAGTCTGGAAAAATGTTCTAATCTCTTTGGTGGCATTCAAGTCTCGATTAGACCAAAAAATGTGAGACTCAAAATGGTCACTTAACATTGTAGTCATTCACTGAAACAATATTTAGTGAACCTACAATCCTCCAGGCTCCATGTAAGGTGCTGCATGGAGTTAAAGGAGCATATGAGAATCTCTTCTCTTTGGCAGATTAGAAAATGATGGGAAATCGGAAGTCAGTGCATTGACTAGAAACAACTACCCCAGGTGTCATGTGCTGAGTCAACAGTGAGCAAAGCTGACATTAGGGTAGAATCCCACGTGGAAAGTAAACGCAATGCTTGAATTGGCATGATGTAAGAAGAGACCAACAAAAGGACTATGTGCTCAGATGAGAGCAGAGGATATGGAGAGTGCAAGGACAGTTCAGTGCTGCAGAGGTGGTAGCAGGGGTCACCATCATCACCTCAGCCTTGAAGGGATGAGAGAAGAAAGCATTTGCCAAAACCAGGTGAGAGAGAGCTGTACAGAAAGCAACGTCTGACAGGAGCTGTGTTTTGATGGAGGGATCCAGCCAGGCAAAGGGCAAGGGAGCCTATTGATGTAATTCATACCTGTCAGTCTCCCAGGACAGAGAGCAAGGTGAAGAGAGGATCTGAAAGGGCAAGCGTAGCATATCCAGCATACCAGGTTATGGGAACCAGCACCCAAAAAGATCTTTTCTTTCCCTATTGACAGAGACATGATTTTGAGTGTAGTGGTCGACTTTGTTGGTGAAAATTCACCCCACCTGGACTCTCCCAGGCATGTGGAATTTGAATCATGTTGGAATAGCCCCTGGGAGACTGCTTCACAAATCCAGAGGGCATTAGAAAAGATGAACTTTGGATATGACTATAGTATGCTGGAGAGTGAACTATAAATGAGGAATTCTGGACTCTTTCCATACCTTTCCTCCAGAGGAAGAACACAGGTAATGGTTCTCGAATTATCTCCCCTCTATCCTTGTTCATTTATGGTTAGAGGAGATTCTGCCAGAACACCCCATAAAAGACAGAGAGATAAGAGATTATTTCTTAGCTAAACTGCAATGTGAAGTTTTAAACATCAACTGACTGGACTATTTTCGTGATAGTTAAAATAGTTGGCACAGGATATGGCTCATGACTCTGATGCACTAAACCTTTATCCCTAGATTCTCCTGGTGAGAAAAGAAGTTCACTGCTTCCAATGGGACCCTATACTTCCTGCCAATGCAATTGTGGGTGGTGGTGCCACTTGGAAATGGAAATCATCATCTTCTATAATACTTATAATAATATTTATATAGCATATAAATATTGGTTTGGGTTCAACAGAGCTCTGAAGAGACAGTGATATGTTGGTATTTTCAGTACCTTGCTTGCAAAATGCCTATACAATTGTTTTCCAATTGAAAATTATGCCTTTGTTTTGAATCTCAATGAGTTTTCCATCCTTCCTGCAACCTCCAAATGATTTCATCACCATTATTTTCTTAGCATCATCAGTGGATGAGAATACAAACAAAATTTTAAGTCTTCCCTGGTGTCTCTGATTCTCGGAGGATTTTATTTATACTAGCATAATAGGGATTGATTGTACTATAGGAGAAACAACCTTCAGCTTATGTAGGAATGTTTTCAATGGCTCATTCTCCATTCACACATGGTCTCAATAAGTAACTCATCAACCAAGTCTTATTTTCAGTAATCTTCAATGCTTGCCTTAGAGCCTGTTCTTTTTCCTAATATTGCAAGACAGTAGCAAATAATGCCATTGTTAAGATTTCAAAAGCTCAACATTATAACCCCCTCATCTGTAATACCTGTAATGAAAATACATATTGCACCATAGTTCTCAAAAAAACCGTTTCACAACCAAATAGTATGCTTTTTGGAAATTCAGCTCTGCTTTTTTCTTCCTCTTTTTTTATCTGAATCTCATAATTGAAAAGATTTTGATGGCATCCATTCCTTATAGGATAAATACAAACCTCCTTAGTACACTAATTCTACATTCCACAAATATGTATTGCATGCCTTTTCTGTGGCAGGTGTTATTACAGATGTAGTGGATATTTTAGATACTATCCAGGCTGAGCTGCTTGACTTTCTCCAACACTCAACCCTTTCTCAAGTCTGCTTTTTCCTGCATTGCAGCCCAGACAACATTTCCAATCATCCTTCCCCATTTTTCTGCAAATTCCTACTTTTCCTCAGGACTATCCTAAGCAGTAGAATGCTCCTGGGTTCAATTCCCAACACCACCCCTCTCTCTCTCTCTCTCTCTCTCTCTATATATATATATATATATATATATATATATGGGAAGAAGATTAGACTTAAAGAAGTTTAAGTATCAAAAGTTCCACCATTAAAATGTCACTAATTGGGTCACTAAGAAAAAATGATCAAGACATCGTGTACTCCAGTCCTTTCAGGTAAGTCATCGATAAAAATAATGCAGTGTTGTCAATGTCCCTGGCTTCATGCCAGATCGATGGTGGGATTCATCCAAAGCTTTGCAAGGCCAGTCTAGCAAAACTCTTCAAGAAATACAACACTCACTTTCTAACCAGGCTAACTGACATGTGTGTTCCATAATGAAAAAGAAAGAAAAACAGAGGGAGGTCCACAGCCCTGAATGTACAATTTCCCATAGAAGTTTCTCCCTCTGGGGCCAATAAGTTCCAGTTCCCAAGAAGCGCTAGGACTATATGGGAGCACGTTTTTACCAACAGTCACACTAGGTAGAGGTTAGCACCTCATTAAGTTGTATAGGCCCACTCTTAAAATGTTTAGTTATTCACTTGGGGGACCCAACGAGTGGACATTTTGTTCCCATTTACTACCCCTGTCACCTGGAAATGCCTGCATTTCCTGAAATTATAATTGTATCATTTCCATCACTGAATTCATTTTGGGAAGGAAACAATTGAAAGGTTTAGGAAAGCTATTTGATGAGGAATCAATTCTTAATAATGAATAAATTATACTAACAATTTTATTTGATTTTATGAGGAACAATTATTGATATTTCTACTTCAACTCTGCTTATCATCTACCAGGTGTTCTGGTAAGAATTCTCCATTCATTATCATATAATCCTTATTTCTTCTTAAAGTGGGCATCTGTCATCACCATTTTACTGATAAGAAAACCGAGGTTGGAGAAGTAAAGAACTTGGACAAAGTCGCATCAAAGCTCTATGACTCCGTGGTCCAGATGGATGGGTTCCAAGATCCATGTTCTGACCAGTTCCCTACAGTGTCTCCTATTTAGGTTTCACATTTTTATCCCAAAGCCACTTTCTAAGGTTTTTTCCCACTCAAACCTATGATCTAAAAAACACACACTTTAAAAGTTATTTACTTTCTCCTAGGAGCAAGCTGTAACTTTTGAATTATGACATGAAACCTCAGATATTAACTATTATGGCATGGAAACTCAATTATTAACCATCCACATAGGAAGAAGTTCATGGTTCAATAAAGCAAATGATGTCAACATTATTTTTCAAAAACTTAATCAAAATGCAACCCACAGTAGAGATAGGATAGATTTATTCTGAATCTAATGAAGGTTACATTTCCAAGGGCCTGAGAGGAGCCCTTGCATTTTTTGTATTAATAATATTTGTATTTTTTTCTTAAAGGGGGTCCTCCAATTTTATAATAAGCTTCAGAACCCATCACTATTTGAGAGTTAAGAGTGTGGGCTCCACCCAAGTACTATAAATTAAAGCAGTACTATATACTATAAGTTATAGTATATATACTATACTATAACTTATACTATAGTATAAATCAAATTACTATAAATTACTCAAACATACAAAAGAACAAAATTATGTCAGTCAGGCATGGTGGCGTGCACACCTGTAATCCCAGTACCTGGGAGGCTGAGACAGAAGGATCATAGGCTTGAGGCCAGCCTCAGTAACTTAGCAAGACCCTGTTGCAAAATAAAAAATAAAATAGGGCTGGGGGTCTAGTTCAGAGGTAGAATGCCCCTGGGTTCAATCCCTAGTACCAAAAAAAAATGTCATTTGCAGCAAAATGGATAGAACCAAGGAATATTATGCTAAGTGAGATCAGGAAGACTCAGAAAGTCAAGAGTCGTATGTTTTCTCTCACATGTGGAAGCTAGAACAAAAACAGAAAGCAAAAGGAATTTTAGTCAAATGAGGGGGAAAATACAGTAGTGTAGTGGAAGGGGATTGGGGAAGGAAGGTAGGGAGGGGTAAAATGAAGGTCAAGGAAGGAAATAGTTCAAATAAGGTTATGTCCATACATGAAGGTATTACTACCAATCTCACTAACATGTATGGGAAGGGAGGAAGGGGGAGCAGTGTGGGATATGGAGGAAAATACACCAATGTGCACATTTGTTGTATTACTTTGAATCTCACTATGATGTATAATTACAATGCACCAATAAAATATTTTTTAAAAGTGTGGGTCATATGGTTGGCCTGCCTTGGATGCAAATTCTAGCTCCACAATTAATAAATGTGTGACCTTGAGTTGCTATAACTTCTCTGTGCCTCCCCTTTCTTTTTTGACAGAGGATAGATGTAAGATTATCGTGTGGATTAAATAATTTGTTGCAGCAAAGCAGTCAGCACAGAGCCCATGAAGTGATCAATAAATGTAAACTACTATGAAATTATTTATTACTTAAATAGTGTATGTGGATACTGACAGCATAGATGCTATTTGAGTAAAATTTAATGAGCTGCAATACTTTTATACAACTGCTACTTTGCCTAGCTAGAGTGCCACTATTACCAATCACCATTTAAGTGCCTATTTTCACTCAGACCTAGTATAGAAACATTCTGAGTCAAACTTCCTGGAATGTATTTAATATTGATAGATTTAGTTGTATCAAATAATTTCAACCTAGCTGCTGGCCTTTAGACAAGATTGTGGGATTCCTAGGGTTTTTGTTAAGTCCTTAAACCATCTCCTAAGCTCTGACTTCTTGATCAACCAAATTAAAAATCCTCCTATCTTTATTGTCCCAAAGTGCTTATTAGCCATGTTCTACTTTGGTTTCTTTTCCTGTTTAATTGGCATCATACTAAGCTACTCACTTTTTCAAAACTGTTTAAGTGCAAATAACCATGGTAGAAAAATTACCATGTATTTTACAAAAACTTAATCTTAATCATAATGCCATGACACAGTTCAAACAAACTTCATTATTTCATTTTGCACATAATGATGTCTAGGGTACTGAAATGGCTTGTCCAAGTAACACAGTAAATAAATAGGGAAAGAGAAGGAGAATTTCTAAGAGTCAAGGTTTACACTGAGCATACTTTTCAAAGTTCTAGTCTCTTAGTAAGATGATGCTTTTTCTTTTCTTTTTCCAAAACTGGATTCTCAGTAAAGACTTACGTAAACAGGTAAGACTTTTATTTACAAAACCTACCAATAGAATAGAGCAGAAGAGGTGTCAATAAATTATGTAGTGCTCTTCTAGGGATTGTTACTAATAATTCCAGGCACAGTCACACATGGGGAAGTGTTCATTTAATAAGTACTGCTGCCAGGACTAACCTTATGCTTGTGCAAATGTAACAGGATTGTTCCTCTCCACATTTATTGTCGTGCCAGAGAATCCAACATTATCCCTTGTGAGTTAATACTTTTCTGACCCAAAGAAGCTTGGTTTTTGCATGCAGAATTCCCTGGAATAGTCAACAGCTGAAAAACTACCAAAGACCATTAAGACTAATGCCACAGAAGTGGGCAAATGGGAACCATAATTAAAGAGACACAGCAGTGAAGAAAGATTATGACTTGGAGTCAGAAGATCTGAGTTTTCATTCTACTTTTATTTTTCCACTCTAGCATTCTGTCCTCTCAGCTTAATGCACTGATTTTTTTTAAAGGTACCACTTATTGCTCTCTCATTCAGATCAGTATTTCTGGATGTTTTAACCTTCTGAGTTCTTTTTCCTAGCCTTTTAATCAAATCTATCGGTGACCTTAAAGAAGGAGTAAATAGCACATTAATGAAATTTTCAGCTGATATTTTTTAGGAGGTGGTAGAAACACCATTGAGGACAAACAAATAAGGGAGACCCTCTGATAAAGTTATATGGAGGTCCAATTTAGGAGGGAAATACACGCTATTTCCCTAGGAACCAATAATTTAAAAGACCAGTAATTAGATGAAGTGAAATGAGCTTGATCATAAATCAAAACACACAGGCTAGGAAAATGAAAGCATATTTGCCATCACCAGTAAAGAAGCCTCAAACTATTCTATGGTCCAAAAAGTTTAATAGCATATAATGCTACCCACGAGTGAGGAGCCTGGGTAGAGCCACTTATAACACAAAGAGTGATTTTCAATCTAAGAGCTAAGAACTATTTGGCCATCACAAAGTTTGGAGTTGTAGAAGTGACACTTGTAATTATCATCATCATCATCATCATGCCTTAATTTGCATAGCACTTCACAATTTTAAAAGAATTTTCACATACATGGTTTTCTTTAAACCTCAAAATGACCCAGTAAGGTGAACAAGAGTAGAATTAGAATTCCCACTTTAGGAGAGAAGATTAGAAGTGCAAATGGGGAAGTAATTTCTACAAAGTTATTTAATTTATGAAGCCAGGACCATCATACAGTTTCAGAACTTGGTGGCTCCTTAAAAGCATCTACTCCAATTCTCTCTTTTATATATTAGGAATCTGAGGCTTGGAGAGGGAAAGTGATTTTCTCCAGGAAAATCTGGATAATCAGTGCCAATGCAAGCACTTGAACCCCAAAACATTTTCTCCAAACTCTGTTGCCTCCAGCATGGATGATTAAATAGGTCCAGTTTAGTTATGAAATTTGATAGGAAAGTCCAGAGCTGCCTTTAATATTAGATGACAAAGATTTTCACTAAAATATTTGCAATGATAGTGACATTTGCAATGGAATAAATGAGTGTAGTTTTGAACACTGTGAATCAGAAAGATATAGATCATATAGACAGAGGGGCAAAATGACACCAGCAATGTGGGCATTGATTTATGAAGAGAATCTAGGAGATTAAAAATGCTAAATATGCATGACTTGGCTAATGACTGAGGAAAGACAAGGAAGTCTATAAATATTTGAAGGGTACAAATGCTATAGAGGATGCAAAAATATTTTAAAAGCAAGAGAGGAAAAAGCCAACACCATAAGGACAACTGGGACCCAATGAAGAAAGGAAAAAATAAAAGTTGAATAGAAGGAAATAGTAAAATGAGATTTATTATTTTCCAGATTTGTCTTCCAAGGCCAGAGGCTGAGTCTGTAATGTGAAACATTTAATATCTGATTGGAAAAAAATCCATCAGACAATGACATAGGAAACCATATTCTATGGATACATAGAGGCTGGAGCTCAAACCCTTAGAGGTCTTTTCCATCTCTCATTTTTGTAATCCTGGAACCACATATCATTGTTTTAATTTTCATTCATCGTGAAGACTGGTGCTGTGGAGCCCTGTGTAGTAAGAGTAGTGGACTAGCTGGGCATGGTGGTGTATGCCTGTAATCTCAGTACTTGGGAGGCTGAGACAGGAGGATAGCAGGTTCAAAACTAGCCAGCCTTAGCAATTTAACGAGATTCTCAGCAACCTAGCGAGACTGTGCTTCAAAATTTAAAAATAAATAAATAAAAAGGTCTGACGTATAGTTCAGAGGTAGAATGCCCCTGAATTAAATACCCAGTACCACACACACACACACACACACACACACACACACACGCACACGCACACGCACACACACACACACACACACATACACATATACAAAAAAAGAGTGGTGGGTTATTGGGGTGCTGATGTCTCTGTTCAGTGCAGGCACTAGAAATGAGCTTACAACCACATGAGAGGAAGTCAGAATTGACTTTATGAAAACTGCCTCCTAAATAAATGAGATAATTAAACAAAGCAGCTTCGTGGGGGAATAGGTATGTATGGTCTGCTTTCACCCACCTGAAGAATTGAGCCGGACTAGCTCTTAGACCAGCAAAGGGCACACAAGAAGCCCCTTAGCTGAGGCTAATTCAAAGGTTGATTCACATCACTGTCTCCCTGTTGCTGACATTTTATGTATGCTGCCTACATTGCTATCCTGAGTTCCAGCTTGATAGCTCTGTCATGCCCACCACTATCTGAGAGGCCACGCTGGCCTAGGCCTACCTTGTCTGGTTCTCAATGCCCACACCCTTGTTGATCTGTTTCCTTGGTCAACCATTGCCCTCCCCTGCATCTTAGAACTATGTAGTTTGATACTGACATTCAGCTGAAGTAATGATTGTGATAATCAAAATAATAGCACTGAGAATTGACAATAGACCTCCAAGTTTAGAAAAAAATGGTGAAGTCTACTGAAGCTCCTGCCTGTACTAAGCTTCAAAGGCTCCTGTCTACCTTGGCCCTGTCTACAGCTTAGACTCTGGCTGTCTGCTCACTCCTCCCTTCTCTGGGATAGAGTCTATCTTGCTCACCCCCAGTATTCAAGAAGCACCAAATGAACCCCCTTTCTTAATCCCCAGTAACTACAATGTAATTTAGGTGTGTGGTCACCTCCCAGGTTCCCTTCAGATCAGCAATCCAGAGCTTAGTCCCTCCAGCTTCTTCCTCCCCAAAGCTGCTGAAATGCCTTCACATCTCCCATCCACTTACAAAAATAAATATAAAAGTAAATTCCTTTTTCTTTGTAAATGTTTTCCTCCTCCTTTTCTTCTGGAATCCCATTTGTTCTTCTAAAAACAAAAGGATTATGGAAGTTTCCAGTGGGAATTCTGGTTGCCACCCCATCTTAGACCATTCATTAAAAATGGGTGGTATGGAAAACCACCAGAGATCATTATGACGGTAGTGAAAAGTCAACGTGCTAGGATAATGAAAAACAATTCTGCAGTTCCCATGCTCTGTTAGTTGTGTTTGTCATAAATTAGTTGTGGAGATTCAGAGTGAATGATCCATATCATATTGAACTCTCCTTCTTTATCGCTGACAATTGAAGGTGACTGAGAAGCAGGGCCAGTGTCAGACCATATCTAATTGGAACCCTACTCTCATTAAAATCCAGTGTTGCCTTGTATTACTTGATGAAATTAGGACCACAGCAGCATGGATTTTATTATATGGAATGAGCTGGTTGAGCTCTCTTCCATTTCAGTATTTTTCTAACCTCACCCCACCCCTAACTCTGTGGCACAAGGAGCCCAGCAGAGAAGGAATTTTGAGTAAGGCGGGTCTGTGCACAAACAAAGCAAAAACAGTAATGTAGTGAAGAAAATTGAAACCATATGGACTTGCATATGTTAGAGCAGTTCTTGGTTGCTGTGGTAGAACCAGTGGGCCAGGGAATGTCTGAGAGGTCACCTTGGCTCCAGGTTTCCGGGTAGAACTGCCCTTAGCCCAGGCCAGGCAGCTGAGGACTCGTCTTGTGTGTAAAGGATGTGGCATGGACAAGAACATCCGCATCCTTCCTCCATCTTTTCCAGATCATTGGCTGCTGATAAAAAGCACTCATAGACGGTCTCACTGAAAGTTTGGGTCTTTAGCTAAGATATTATTTTCTAAAGAAAGAAATGCTTGGATGAAGGAATGGGAATTTTCATCTAGCTATGTTCCTTCTCCCCTGACCCTTACCCATTTCTGGATGAGATAAGAGGAATCAGGGGTAGATGAGGAGAAGTGAAAAATCTCAGTAGACTATTCCAGGCCCATGGAAGAAAAAACAAAATTTAGACTTCCCACTAAAAAGACAAGAAAACAAACTTGCCTTGCATAACTAAAACATGGCCAATGATAACAATATGATTTTTATTAAGTATATGTTAGTGTCACAGAGGTTAAAGTTTTGCAATCTGATTTTCAGAAACTCACAGACAGGCCAGTTTTGGGGTTTTGGTGTGTTTTTTTTTCTTTTTAGTAGTTCTATGAGCTTCAGAGTAAACTAAAGCTTATAATAACTACCCACTTTCTGAATGATTAGTTGAGCATTTAACAAATGTGTAAGTGCTTTCAAAAGGCTTAACAAAAACTAGGAGGTTTAGAAATTTCATCTGGAAAACATCACAAACCAGTTCCCACAGATTTATTTATTTTCTCTAAAATGCTCTAGGCTTAGAAATGTGGTTTTTTAGAATATACATTTAATTGGCTCAGAGATATACACATTCATCTTCAGTTTCAGAAGATGAAGCAATGGCTGACTTAAGCTATTCTGGTGCCTAATTAATGCCTGTATCTTTTATAGTCCTTGACTCTATTGACTGAGATGCTATGGTCCAGCATAATTTAAAAGGTAGAGATCCTGTTCTTGACAAAATCAAGTTATTGGTAAAGTTAGTCCTCTGGGCCCCCTCTATCCTTTTTCCATCTCTTCCTTAACTTTTACTCCTCCCCACTCTGTGCTTGCACCAAGACCCCTTTTACTATGGCAATCAATAATCAATAATAACTATCTTTCCTTATGTCCATTTTCAAAGCACATTTACTGTGCTTCTTGGTAAAAACCAAACTTCTAAGCAAATTGACTACAGAATACTAAAGGTAGTAGCATATTTAATATTTTGTTCATCCTAAGAACATTTGGAAGTAGAACCACTAATTCATCATGCAATGTCTTTTCTTACCTAAATGGAAGTTTGTCCTTAAGCAGTAACGTGAATTCAGTGTCATAACATTGATTATACTACATCCTTCACACCTCCTGGGTTTCAGCAGATCACAGATTGTTAGATTTCAAAGAAACCTTGCAAGCCTTCATTGTATTTATCATTTTTCAGATCAGGAAATGGAACCCTAGAGAGTTGAACTGACGCCCAGGTCACTTAGAGTCACTGAATGAACTGGGTCTAGAGCTCAAATTCTGACTCCTAATCCAGTGCTATTTCCAACACAGCACAGTACCAATGCCACCCTGTAATGTGTCAGATCCTAAACACTTCACTCAGTGCTACCAACAGACTTTATTATCGACATACAAGTCCCCAGAGAAATAAGAAAAGATGGTAGAAAAAGCACTGCCATGCTCACACAAAATCTACACTATCATATCTCAAGTCCAAGACATCTAGTGATATCAATAAGTAATATATGCTACCTAGCTGGTTCTCCAAATAAACCCAGTGCAAGGATAATTTGTGAAATATTTTATGCTATGAAAATATATTTAAACATCTTATTCATGCTTATACATTTTTATACTGCTCTAACTTCCACTAGCCAATATACCAGGGATGTCTTTGTAGAAAAGGGAATTAAACAGGTAGGACTGGAAATTTGTTGATGGGTACTTGGTAAAATGAAAGGAAATTACACAGTAAGTAAAGCAAGCAGGATCCCACTGTAGAATCAAAAATTGTACTCGTATAGAAGAACTTCTATAAACTAGATGTGATGGGGACTTCAAGAGAATGCCCTTTTAAGGAATCTACTCACACACTGTACTTTGTTGATACCAAACATCTGGCTGGAGAGAAAACCATTCAGTCAATCAACCAGATGTTTAGTCTATCCCCTGCCAAACATCTGGGCGATTGATGGGATCATTTCCTTTTCATTAGAGAGCTTGGCCACAGTGACCCAGAGGTGCAATCACAGCATGAGAACACAGCATGAGGATGACTGATACCTTGATCCTCCGGGATCCCCAGGGTGGGACATTTTCCAGGTCTGTGTGGGTCAATTCAACATCACTTTAGTTTAAGATTTGTTGGCTGCTTGGTGTCGTGAGACACTTTGATGCCAACATATTTTTTTAATCCCTACTTCATAAAGAACAGAGACCCTGAGTTGAAAAAGAACACTTTATTGACATTCAAGAATAGAAGGCCATTGGCTGAAAGCTACATTGGTTTCCTCCCAAAGTGTCACTAAGTGACCTTCCTCTGCAGTTTCAACTGCTGTGGGGGGAAAAGGTGCTGACATTTTGTTGGCACCGGCCTAGGGATTTATAATGACTATAGAACTTGGCCCCTTTACAAAACATAATCCATCTGACAAAACGAAATCATTTAATGGGCACTCTCTTAATTATAACAGTTTGGAAGAGGGAGGAGTTGAGGACAATAGCAGAAAACATAAAGAGGACACTTCATGAGAATTCTGTCTTTTGATTCCCCTCTGGTAGACCAGCATCCCCAAAGATTGGGGAAGAAAAATCAACATTTACCAATATTTGCCTCACAGATTCTAATCAAAGCAAGAGAGAAAAAAGTATGAACAAGTAAAAAGGAAAGAAGATGTTTATTGTCTTGTGCATTAAGGAATAACAGGATAGCCATGGCATTCACAATTTATTATGTTATTCTCTGGAATTTTCTTTTGTGGTTGGGAGGGTTCTCTGGAGGAAGATTACTGGCAATCAGCCACAGGTCACACCTTACTCAGGAACATTGCAGGATCTGATCTAGGAGTCATTAGAAAAAGGGTCTGCAGCTTTGCTGATATCTTCCTGAGGAGACTGTCCTTATAAAGAATAGAGTGCTCCTATCTTAGTTTGTCTTTCTTGTTTGTAATAATAACAAATGTAATGCCTTACAGGTGTTCAGAATGCTCCAGTTTTCAGCTGTGCTTTCATACAGCAACTTCTTTTGATCCCTGCTCTTCCCTCGGTGCAGTTTAAAGGAAAGGGGAGGAAGAACGCCATGGAACGTGTACTCTACGCCCCTCACTTTCCAGATGCTCTGCTAAGCACCTTCACGTGGCATCTTATTCAGCAGACACAAACTGAGGGCACAAACTTTTTAACTGAGGAAAATACTGGGCCCAAAGAGGTTAATTTGCCCAGAGTCACCCAGCCAGTGAAGCACTGGGTTGGCATTTGAACCCATGCTTTATTATACCATATTTCAACCATAATTAATGCTTTAAATTTACCAAGACAAAAAAAGCAAAAAGAAACCCTTTTATTATAAGAATCATAAGCCATAATGTAATTTGTTTAGTGACATATACTCATTTTATATAAATAGTTTATATATTTAATACACACAAGGCATCTACACTAACATCAGACCATCTCTATGGTATCTGAGTGAAAGCAAAAACATACATCTTGGAAACGTACTCATTTAGTTACGTACTGAAAATCTGTAAAACCACCATATACTTAGCAGTGTGTACTGAGCTAAGAAAGAAGTATGAGGTGATTTTTGCCTTCAAGAAATCTATGATTTCACTAAACAAACTAATGAATAGAGTAGATACTGTAGTATAGTAGTGTTTAGGTTAATACTTGAATTTTACAAGTTGATATAAGAAACTACTAAATACATAATAATATGGAATAGGCCTATTAAATTATTCATATAGACAATAATTACTGTAGAACAGGAGTGGGGCCTGAGGAGGAATAAACTATTTTTTTAATCTCTATCCTATCTCACAGCAATCCTGCAAGGATGGTATTATTATCCTCACCTTTATATATGAGGAAACTGAGGCAAAGATAGATTCAAACCAAGTCTCTGATTTTAAAGGTCAAGCTCTTTTTTTGTAAATCAGAGAAATGCAGCATTGTAAAAGATAAAGGGAAAAAATATGTATTTTGGGTGAACATTTTGGAGAATCTGGGAAGTGAGACGGAATGAACCATGTTCGTAACACAGCTGAATTGAGGCCTGTACTTTGGGACAATAATGTGAGCTAGTTAGGCCAGATACAGAATTTAGAGGGCCTGGAAAAGGGTCCAGGGTTGCTATAAGAATTTAAAAGCCATTGTCAATTCTTGACCAGGATCTTATTTGATTAGACTGTTAACAGTCTACAGAATAGATTGGAGAAATAAAATACAGGAGTAAAAGGAACAAGTCTTAAGGTTATTATGGTGATAAGCTCTTCTTAATAATGAAGGAAATCTACTTAGAACAGAGCACTGACAACACATCATGCATAGTTCATCCCAGATGTGAACTGGCCAAACCTGCAGGGGGTGGTTTGAGGTATCTCATCACAGAGAGTTGACCGATATTTTAGGACAGGTTTATTGAATTGTAGTTCATATAGAGGAAAATTCATCATTTTTAGCTACAGTCTTTTTTTTTTTTTAGTTTAAATGTATTCACATAAAAATCTTAAATGGTTTTGATTACTTGGTTGTTTGACTGATTTTTTAATCTAAATCTTCAGTGGAGATTTGAGTCTCTGTGTTAAGGCAGACACCTTCTGAGCCTCAGTTAGCAGGTACATTATCCCTGGGGCAAGTCTGAAGCAAAATCTCCCCTTAAAACTTCTGTTTTTACTCTCCTATCCATATCTGAACTAATTGAGCAGCCCACTACTGCCATCTGTCGGGGACCACCCTCCACCATGAAACATTCTCTCGACTCAGCCTTGCTCAGAAGCCAAACATGCCTTCTGCCCCTCTGCTGCGTGAATATCGTGAATATCGTGGAAGCCACAACTTCTTTTCACTGCACATTTATTTGCATGACCAAAACCAGTCCCAGTCAACTCCCATTTAGCTCAGCAATTCCTCCACATTTAACACAGTCCATCACCTCCTCCTCTCTACATACATTCTTCACCTTACCCTTTTTGGGTTGAAATACTCCAGGATTTAGGCCTCAAATCTCGTATCTTTTCAAAAATTATCTATTGATTTTATTCTTGATACGTGATAGTTATACAGAATTGTGCATTTCATTCTGGCATATTTGTATAGGCACATAACATAATTTGATCAATTTCAATAGCTAGTATCACCTCTTTTTATCTACACTTATTTCCTAGGTAATCTCATTAAAACTATGGTTCTTAATACAATCTTTATACCGATGATTCACAAATTTGTACTTCTGGAACTAACTTCTACCTTGAACTCCAGACAAATTGATGCAACATCCTCACTTGGATGTCTTAAAGTTATCTAACACTAGCATGTCTGAAATCATACTTTTAATGCTCCCCAAATATGCCCCTCACACTTCATCATCTCAATAAATGTCAGCTCCATTTTACCAGATGTTCTGGCCCAAACCCCTAGGATAATTTATGATTTCACTCTCCCACACCCCATATTCACTCTCTTACCAAATAGTATTAGATCTACCTTTAAAACAAATCTGGGCCCACTCTTGCTTTCAGGTCTTTGCATGTACTGTTCCCTTTGTCTGGAATGATCTTCCTCCAGATGTATCACCTCCTCAAAGAGATCTTTCCTGATCACCTCATATTCAATAGCTCTACCCTCCAACTATTACTCGATATCCTTTGTCATTCTATTTTTGGGGGGAGGAGTTAGTACTGGGGATTGAACACAGGAGTATTCTACCTCTGAGCTACAATTCCAGCCCTTTTTAATTTTTTTTTTAACTTTGAAACAGCATCTAAGTTGATGAGGCTGACATTGAACCTGTGATCCTCCTGTTTCAGCCTCACAAGTACTGGGATTATAGGCATGCACCACCATACCCAGATTTCATTCTTCTTTCTAGTACTTATTCTCACCCAAGCCAGCAATTGCTAATGATACCCTCATCATTAGACGAGATCTTCATAAGAAATAAGATTTTAACATCCTTGACCTTCCCTGGACATCACCATAGATACTTCCCTTAGAGATTATTAGCTTTCTTTGTCTCCCTGACTTGATTTCCTCTGGCCATGGAAACATATGCAGCCTGTGTACAAAGGAGGCCAGAAATTCTGAGTAGGTGGCACTCTCAGAAGCAAGGAGAGATGAGAACTTGTAGATAAATATCCCTGTTTTTCACTCCTCAAGAGGAAAATGCCAAATAGTCTGCAGTGACTTTCAGAAGGTCCTCCGTGGGGCTCAGCCCCAGTTGTCCACAGGGGACCCACTCACTAATGCACCTTTTGTTCACCTTCCTCCCTTCTCTGTCTCACATGTCTACTCCCTCTTTGTGCTTCCTGAGGTTGCTTCCTAAATAAATGACTTGCAGCCAGACTCTTGTCTTAGAGTCTGCTTTTGGAGAAACCCAAACTAAAACATATTTTAGACATTTAACATATTCTAGACATTTCTATATCCCCCACTACAGTGAAAATTCCATGAAAATAATAAAATTGTTTTGTTCACAGTTGTTTTCCCAGCTCATGTTGGGGATGTGATCATTGCCAACCAGTGATGGAGAAGAGCCCACCCCTGGGCAAGGACACAATGATGGTGGGAAAAGGCAACTGTCATGACACTGTCAAAACCCTATGTACAAGCATCGCCCTCTCGGGAGAAGTCGCAGGTATGGTCAGCTAGCCTGAAGACTGTGACAGAAGACAAGCCCATGTCGATGGTACTGAGTTCACCGACCCTGGAAAAAGTTTCCTTGCTTGCATAAAATGTCAGTAAGATAGACTAAAAGAAAAGGCCAGCTATCTTTGATAGGGGAGAATTCAGTCTAAAGGAGAATGACAGGTGTGTGTGTGTGTGTGTGTGTGTGTGTGTGTGTGTA